>OY992876.1:493221792-493366792 GCA_963921405.1 Cepaea hortensis | reverse complement strand
AACAAGTTTTGTCCCCTCTGTGTGTCTGATCCAAACGTAGTACTCTTAAATGCCACCTTTGTATATATTCCAGGTATGTGAAAATGATGCCACTTTCCTTCTCCGACCAGATCACCATAGAAAAGTCCCCATGCTACATCACTGAGCACGACTCCCATCTCAGAATGCATGCCATGAACAGCTCGCTTAAGGTACCAGTGCTCTTTAACTGCGATAGATGAAGTGGAACACGAAGGGCATGGTAGGATTCCTCCTTCGGGCATAGAGTAGTTTACAATGAAATATCCCAACGATATTGTACAATTACATACTCTTACACTTAACTAAGGGTTAGATATAATAAGGAAATCGATGTGATAATAGCCATCCCTATTATTCTGGATATATGACTTATTATCTGGTTGTTTTTTTTTAAAAAAACTGTTTAATGAAGTAGAATAACTAAACACAAATGTATGAAACATTATGATATTAGCCCTATAAAATATTCCTGAACGTTACGAAGACAGGGAAACACTACACACAAAACATCACTGGACATCAGAAGACAGGGAAACACCACACACAAACCATCACTTGCCGTCTCGAAGACAGGATAACACCACACACAGAACATAGATCCAACATAGGGTACTTCATCCGGTTACGCTTGTGCAGGTTCTATGTAGATCCTCTTTAAAGAAGTGTCACGGCGGTTGCTGGCGACGTTGAGATCTCCAGCCAAGACGATAACAGTGCCTGTAATTTTCAAAAAAAGTCTCTCTTTGCTAAGCCTTCTGGACTGGCACCGGTCCCACTGAGGTAATTTTTCACAAACTGGATTTTTACGCAGTGTTGGGAGGACATTCTTTTGGCCTGATATGTCGTTAGTCTTAAATAAACACCTAGTGGTGGCCTGAGTCATAAACCTGTTGATTTTACACAGATACAGCACTTGAACAGTCCTCACAAGATCACGCTTGATTAGTCTGTGGTAACACAACTGTCTGTTGCGGCCACTGGGGCAACTATTTCCGACGAATCACAGCATTTGACACTGAACATCTACCTGAATATCTGCCAGCTTCTACCTCTATACGCACCAAGTTCTATCTCTATACGCACAAACTTCTATCTCTATACGCACCAACTTCTATCTATATACGCACAAACTTCTATCTCTATACGCAACAACTTCTATCTCTATAGGCATCAACGTTTGTCTGTATGCACAACAATATATGTGAATGTATTTATATGCTATCATTATGGAACGTGTCATTCGTTTGTCCACAGATCATGGTCATCGTAAGGGACCCAATCACTCGTCTCCTGTCCGAATATGGACAATACTATGCCACAGAGACATACTGGGGTCGGCCGGCCGTGTCTTTTGAAGATCGAGTGTACAACGCAAGGACTCAAGAGTTCCGTGAGTCGCAGGTTCTCAAAGAAGGTGACTACAACCCACACTTTGAACACCTTCTAAAGGTGTTTCCACGTGATCAGGTAGCTATCGATGTTTGTTTATAAGTCTGTCTTATCATTCCCCTGTCTATCTATTTGTCTATGTGTTCACACCCTGCTTATTTATACCGCTGTAACTCGTACTGTATTCCCTACGGACTCACGGAGTATGTTTAAAAAGGTGGCATGTTTCGTGTGAAATGTCTTGCCTCGCTTCATAGATCACAGACTGTGATAAATGTATGGGTTTTCTGTCCTGTTCATGCGCGAGTGCGGGAGGGATGAACAGGCTGATAGATTGGCAGGGCATGCACCTCTCGGCGGTTGATAATCTATGAACAAGAGAGAGGTGGTCAGACGCCTGTGGGACCAGGTGGAGAAAGCATGGAAACAGACTGAGAACCCGTATGTGGAGATGATGATAGGGCGAGAGATCAGCAAGGGCCCTGGACGAATCTGAAAACTGAGTGAGGAGAGCAGGAGAACGTTCAATCAGATGGCAGCCGTAACCATTAGCAATATGACTCTTCGCTGACTGTTGAACGACGGAAGGCCTGTGACAGAGCGCTTGTGATGTCTGTCCGCCTATTAAACTTTTTGTTCGTCCATCCGTCGATTTATCTGCCTTTCTGTCACTCCTCGCTGTTTGTTGAAGATGAGGACGAAGCGCTTTTGGAAATGTCCGTTTGCTGTGATGTCGGTTCTTGACACAACTAGCCTCAACTCAGATTACCTACCTACCCACTTACATACCTACCTATCTATTTACACATCTATCAACCTACTTACCATCTTACCAACCTACTTATCTACCTACCTACTACATATTTACACTCCTATTACTGACTTACTTATCCATTTGCGTATCTGGTTATATACGTTTTCTCTTCTTTATCTGGGTAGATAATCGTGTAGTTATGTGTGTATGTATGTAGATTAAATGCTAGCTATACGGGTATGCATGTAAATAGCAATGGTATATAGGTAGATAGTTAGCTATATGGGTATGCGCGCAAACAGGTATGGTATGTAGTTAGATAATTATTGTGAAAGATAGGTAGGCATCATCATCTAGTGCCTTGCCGGCTGGCGTGGGCGATCATGCCTCTCCACAAATTGTGATCTCCAACAACAGGATCAATTAGTGTGTTGACTCCCTTCGGTAACATTACACAAGACTGCCAATATTTTTCTCACGCTGTCTTTTTCTATCTCTTTTTCCACAAATCTTTCCCGTTGTCACAATTTGTTCTAGTTTGTGTCTTCTCATGGTATGACCAAATAATTATGGCTGCTTCTTTCTGATGTTTGTGATAAGTTGTTTTGCGACTTGGCTTGCCTCATTATGTCCACATTATATAGGAGAGGACTTCAAATGAAAACCTGAAAAGTGTGATAGAAATTACAATAACCATGCCATTGTCCTGTAACCTGTCAGTATTACTTTTAAGGATGTGGAGAGTGGTGATGTGTGACATCACGGTTTCAGAACTGCGTGACTTCTATGAAAAGGTGGTGATACACAGGTGGTGTATGAGTGGTTACATAAGCGACCAAGAACTTTTTGTGTGTGCAGGAATCTAAGCACTTTATCAGCGATATATGACTTGCATTGAAAGCAGTGGGACTTGTAACAGAGCACCATCTCTTTTAGTAGTTAGATGGTGTGAAATAGAAAAGGGTTTGGGAAATGAATAGCTGGTGAATGATGCACGCGTGAGCACAATTGGACTAGTTGTTAGGGACGCTCACGTGTGACGTGGAAGATAAACATAAGGGAGTTTCCAACTTGCCCGGCAGATGAAGAGGAGGTGCTTTCAATTCGCTGTACATACTTTTATATCTTGACTAATAAACCGACACATTTATACTCTGGCCGGAGCTTCGACTTGATATATGCAGTTGCATTTCGTTATATTCAGACTCTACGTGATCAGTTACAGTCTGAAATGGTACCAGTATACCAGGATACTGATTTGAGCTGTCGCGGCCACAAGCGATCACAGAGGTCATCATAACAAAACAAAACAATGGATTTCTAGAAGGCAGAAATTGTCAGAGGCCACGGACAATTATGTTGAAGTCATGAATTATTGAGAAGCCAACAATATCGTATCTGCAAATCTTTCTGATAGGGCTGATGTTTGATAAAACCGTCACTCAAAACATAATATTCTGGGTTATGGAACAGAGCTGCCATCATCATTGTCGAGTCCTGAGCTGACCTGGCCGTTGTTCTTAAACGTCAAAATGCTACCTTGAAATGTCGTCTTACTGGAAGCCGTTGCCGTCATCATGTCCTTGAATTTGACCTTGGTTGCCTGAAGTGAAGTCAGGAGCTGTGAAGAGTTCATCCTTAATCACAAAAGGTTGGTGGTCAACGCTTATACTGAGACAAGCCATTTGCTCATTTGTTCTCGATCGTTGTCTCCTAGTGAGGAAACTCTGCTACTTACGAAAATCAACTCCATTCGAGTCATAGATGCAACTATCTTGAACTCTGGCTCATCAAAATGTCATTCAAGCAAAGCGATATCGTTAATGTGGAATCTTCGGAAGCGGGTGGGCATACTGGGTTGCTGTCCTGCTGAAGAAGAGACCCTATTTAAATCGCTTCATTTCTCAGTTTGAGCCGTTTCAAGTCCAGACGTGCCCTTTTTTTCCGGGTGAAGACGACTAGACGTGCCCTTTTTCGGGTGAAAAGAAGCCACAAGTCTGGGGTGCCCGCCAATGGGTGAAATGGAGAGTCCAGAGGTTTTCCTTTCGCTATGTTGGAGTAGAGGAACACGACACGCTCGTTTTTTCCTGTATACAGCATACGATTGTCAAGTATAAGCGTCAGTCGGCATATCTGGAGTTACTTTCCTGTTGGACCCGGGGAAAATATATTTCAGACAAATACGGTATTTAGAATAATTAAGATTTAACTAATATAACATAACATTGTGTGTTGGATAAAATTGATTTATTAATTTGAACACTTGATCTTTTTAGGAAGAAAAACAGTGGCTTACGTCCCTTGTCTAATTTAAATATACCTGTGGTGGTATACTTATTGATATCTATTAATTAAATTGTGATTGTGAATTTGGTTATATATATTCTATAGTAAAACTATTTCAGCATATTTTAACATGGCAGAGGAACAGGTTTTGTTGACACAGGTTTTAACTGGAACAGGCACAGAATGAAGCGTCGTTGACACAGGTTTTAGGTAATTAGCTAATTGGTGTATTTAACAAAAATATTTCAGCGTACAGAAGAATTATGAACCACCTACATACCGAATTAAGACGGGTAAGTTCTTGGTTAGGAGAGTTAAAACTGGCAGTTAGTGAGGTAGAGAGTTTTGTGGAAGGCTTACAAAGAAGAACTTGTACATATAATAGTATAGGAAAGAATAACACGAGACAAACAGTATTTAATGTAAACAGAAGACAAGATAACGTAGTATATAGAGACAGTTATGTTGAACCAGATAGGATTAAGTCCAGGGGCAGTTATAATGAACAAAGATATAGAAATCAGCCTGAGAGAAACCTTTCCAGGAAACAACAATGGAATTGGCCATCCAATAGTATGACTGCTAGAAAAAGACGTGACGAATGGTTTGAACAAAGACGGAGACAGTATCTTAAGTCAGGTTCAAAGGACAGGGTAGAATACATAAATAGAAATTCGACTGCCCCTAAGGTGGTTGCGAATGTGACTGTTAGACAGGAAAAGAAGACGACGACGGTGTTAGTAAAGAAAATAGATCAGGAGACTCAGGCGCAGGTGATTGAAGTAGTAGAAAGGAATACACAGACACAAGTTAATACAGTAGAAAAGAAAACCCAAGTACAACCAGCCAACAAGATGACAAAGGCAAGTCAAACTGACTTAGTTTCTCCTCGTGTGAATTTAGAAAAAGGAGACGCACTTGAAATTAAGGAAGACAGGCAGACAAATACCATAGATGTTAGAAGACAGGTAAGAAAAAGCATTAAAGACAGAAATGCAGGACGGGACAGGACAATAACTAGTCTAATAGCCAATGTAGGTACAACTGATATGACAGGTTCCTCAGATAGAGATATTAAATTTATCCATAAATGGTGCAGGAATGTAAATGGTAGGTGTGGGGATTCAGGTTATAGAAAGGATGTTTCCACCTCTACCGCATATAGTAAAAACCGCGCTGCTGTGACAACTATGGATACTGATGATTCAGAGTTGACTATTAAGAAGAAGAAACGTAAAAAAGGAGTGTCAGGAATTTCTTTTAACCCGGATTATACGGAAGATGAAATGAGGAAATACAGAGGATACATGCTTTCCAGACCTGATTTATATACGCTTACGGATATTGAAGAAGACGAATTAGGAAATCGGATCTCTAATTTTATATTTGATTAAAGCTGAAAGTAAATTTTAAAGGTGACTAATGTGTGACGTGACGGAATTTTGCATTGGCACCTTGCCGTCTTGACAGACGATAGTTTGTGCTTTAAAAAGGCATAATAACTTTTAACTATGGCGGTAGCGAGTGTGACTGATAAGGCCAATTTGCGCTGTAAATGTCCGTTCACAGTGGGTGCATGTGAACACGCCATAGCACAAAGGCTGGGCTAAAATATAGAGACCATGTGTTGTCCATGCAGCATGATCCCTCTCTCGGCCTGCCTAGTTCACTCCAGAGGAAAGGTAAAACCCCTACATCTGGAACAAGACAAGCTGCAGAAGCTGCCGGATCAGCAAAGCAATGCTCTAACTGTCCGCCTGTCGGAGCTTCGATCCTAGACCAGTCGCCAACCAAGGCTTAGGGCCTGGTCTGCCCTGCCATGACAATTTTGTCTTTAGCTTGCATTTCCTCGCACCAGGGTAAGGCTTGTACCCTCCCAATTGCGCTCTTCCGCCCGAAGCCGTTGGCACAATGTGGGGTGTCGGGTTTGGTAAGCGCCGCCCAACGTTCGGCGCTAACAGAAACCAGATAGTACCGTCTACTGTTATACGGTAGCTCAGTCATATCTGACTAAGACCTGACTGCACGTGACGGAATACGATAAGAGAATCTGACTTGTTAACAGTGTGGGATGAAGTGATGAGATTGAGAAGAAGTGAATGAGTAGTTATGCGTTGTCCGAGTAAGCATGATATATGCGAGTTAAAAAGAGAAGTTTATGGTGTGCTTTATGGTGCGTTGAGCGTGGTTGGCCGGTGATCGTAGTTCCGAGGAGATAGGACGTTGAGTGTTGAAGTGAATTGTTTAGTCATACATAATCCTTGTGTGTGTAACCGTGTGGATAGACCTGTGTTAGTCGTGATGAGTAGAGAATGAAATGTCCCTTGTCTAGAATGGCCGGATGGAGTACGTCGATCACGTTGAGTGATGCATAACTGGTGTGATTAAAGTAGGGTAGACTCAACACAGAATTTGCACAGAGAGAGATAAACTAATTATGAATGCTCGTAAAAGAGTAGATGTATTGTTTGAGATGGCTTGACTCAAAGCTTTTGAAAGAGTAACTGGAGTATGAAAATGCTATGATGTGATGTCTGAGATAGAATTAAAGTTTCGCTTGTTGAGAAGCAGATATAGTGGCATTGATAGAGTTAAAATGAACTGAGCGTGTCTGATGAAGAGATGTAGACTGAGGAGGAATTGAGTATCTTGTATAAAACAGCTGAGCGTGAGAGAGAATATTAAGAGTAGAAGACTGTGGAAGCTGATGGTTGAAGAATGCGAGTTTCTGGTGAGGGAGGTGAAGTAAATTAAGTGATGCTTGCGGAGAAAGAAGAGCTGACTAAATCTGAGAAAGTTGTTGTGGGGAGAAGTATAGAATGATGGTTACGAGGTTAGTGATTCATCAGAATGAGGTTTGTGGTAAGAGATCGTTGATAGTTATGGTCAGTGTGTAAAATATATATTTGCTAAAGAGAATGTGTAGTTTCAGTAGGGTAGGCTCTGCAAAGAATGCCATGCGTGCATGTATATATTTGGTCGTGGTGATTAGAGAATAGACCAGTTAGACTATAAAATGTTTGTGTTGAGTGAGGTGTGCTAGAGTAGTTGGCATAAGCTGGTTATAAATGTCGGTTGTTAGACCTAATGTATTGGTTATGCAGGGTAGTCTCTGAGATTTTGAAAGGGAGTGAATGACTAAGTAAAGTGGAAATAAGAAAGCAGTTGAATTGTGGAAGTCCTGGTGAGTATTAGAGTAATTCGTCTGTAGGTAAAACTATGTTAGTCGTGCTGATTGGAGAGTGAAGAGTAAAGTTTTGAAACACCGTCTAGTTAGAATGAGTAGATAGAAGGACGTTAGGTCCTAAGTAATGACGGACAGAGATATACTTCATAAATGTGAGAAATTGTGTAAGTAACACCCAGAGAATGCACATAATATGCGCGTGTCGAAGGTAGAAGTTGTAGCACGTTTAGTATGTCTGATTATGTTTGAGAGGAAGCAGAGATTAACTAGTTGAACGTCAGAGTATTAAAAGTAGAGCATTGTAGAACGTGTTGCGATAGTTGTGAGTGGCGTGACTGCCGTCGCAATGTGTGAGTTAGGAGGGAGTTGAGTTAACCCTAGTTTGTTGTGTTGATGATAATGGAGAGCGATGTGGGAGAATGAAACGTGGGTTACGTCAGGTGGTACGCGGCTCGTAAATTGAAAGAATGTCTTTATGAAGTAACGGAAAAATTAATTGGTGGAGTCTATAATGAAAAGACATTCTCTGGTGATTTTGACGTTATGGAGATACAGCAGTTTAAGAAGTCATAATATTATTTGGTACAAGTATGATCCAGGGGAAATAACTGGATTGGAAAATAGGCGTGTAAGGTTACAATTTCCCTTAGTAGATAGTTGACTGATAGTACTTTGGAATAGCCACACTAGTTGGCAAATGGAGTGATTTGAGCTGTTTTTTACAGCGTTGTTTGGGTTTATATTTCAAGTGCTGTGATGTGCTATAAATTATTTTTGTAGGGAGCGAAATATAGGGAAGGGAGATAATAAATGGTTGTGATTTGTTGAATACTTTAGAATGTTGTTTGCTGTACTTGATTGTACAATAGTGAGGGTATATGCTGGAGGACAGGTCATTTTGTGGCACTGCGTTGAATTGCAGCTGTGAGATGTTATGAGTTGTCTTGACGTATAGACATAATTTTCTATATTTTTAATTTATGGGTGTCAATTCTTGTTTGTTTTTGGGGGATGTATGCTTGATTACCATTTGATTTTGAGATTTGACTGCTTGAGTTCATTGGTAGATAGATAATTTATTATTGGTCCAAAAAGGAGACTAATGATAGATAGGTTATATTTAAATATGATTTTATTGTCTTTTATCATGTATGTCCTAATATTTTGAATGATGTCCCTTTGAATTGGTTGATTGCCCTTTATTTAAAATGTGGAGTGGCGGAATAGACATGACTTGTGTTCCTTGTAGATATGTGTTACATTGGTCCGTAAAAGAGACCAATGTTGTTTGGTTACTATAAAATTATTATGTGAATTTGATTATTTTTTCACTATGTATATTTATTTTGAAAAATGTGGGGATATATGGAATCATGGTGAAAACCAAGGGGGGTGATATTGTTCTGTTCTGATTGTATCTTCGATTATGCATGATTTATGCCGTTATTTAAGTTTGCCTTGTTTGAACATTGGCATGTTACTTGATTAGTTAATTTCAAATTTTTTCATTCACAGTTATAATGATTCTGTTTCTTATGATTGAGTTGCCGTTGACCATTCTTAAAAAAATAGTTACAAATAGTTTTTCTTTTGACGTTCAATTGTGTGGAGTTTTAAAACAGAAACTTGTTAATTGGGTCCTTGGGAGTTGTGGATGTAGGGTTACGTTCAGAAGACGTGAGGCAATTTTAAAACAGGGTCTCCATGGGGTCGGAAGTGAACATTGATTGGTCTCTAGAGTGTCCAGGGTTTTAGAGAAAGTAGACGTGGGTAACGATTAACGCATTAATAGTAAAACATGAATTGGATGCCATATATACTGGGGATATTAATACTATAGTTAGGGGGAAGTAAGTATGTTGTCAGTGTTAATGGGGAATGCGAGCATAGATTAAATGCCATGAGGTTTTGAGGGTCCGTGATATATGGACTAATCTTATATATAAAAGGCGATCTCCGTCTGTCTGTCTGTCTGTCTGTCTGTCTGTCTGTCTGTCTGTATGTCCCTATGTCCTTTATGCGCTCGCGAACGGCCCATCCGATTGAGATGAAATTTTCTACACGTCTTCCTTTAATTCCAGCGCAGCCCACTGTCATATTTTTTTAGTGTGAAATCGGCTGCTTACCCAATATTATTTAATTTTCCATTTTTCATTATAATTTCATATATTTCAGGGGACTTAACTCTGTAAAATCAAATCAAATCAACTTTATTAGGGTCACAAATTGGGCGCGCAGGCCCGTCTTACATTCGTTACATAAAAGTTATTTCAAGGGGCATAACTTTTCTGTATAACTTATAGTCATATTGTGGCATCGTTTTCAAAGATTTATAAACTCTTTGTCCATAGTTATGTACCGGCATATGAGTTATAATAAATAATGATACAATCTGTAAGGCATTTTCAAAATTTTCATAAAAATAATGCATAATGCATAACATTGTAACTCATCTTTTTTTGCTTAAAGAATGAATAAATAATAGTTACCTTATCTCTATCAAGTTTGAAGATTTTATATTTCTTTACACTGTCGCCAACTCTAAGAAGACATGGAACAACTTCAGCCATTATTAAATCTACAGGCATATGCGTTATATTCCTCCTCCTCCTCCTCTCCCCTCCTCCACCTCCTACCCTCTTCCTCTTCTCCTCCCCCTCCTCCCTCTCCCTCCTCCCTCTCCCTCCTCCATCCTCCTCTTCTCTCTTTCTCCTCCTCCTCCCTCTTCCTCCTCCCAGCTCCTACTCCTCCTTTTTCTTCTTCTTCTGCTGCTGCTGCCGCTGCTCCATTTACCCAAGTTAATTGTTGGGGAAGATGTAAAGATCTTTCAAGTGCTCTTTCTAATGCTTTTTGTAAGTTGGTCTTCGTTTATCTAAGGTTGTTCTAACTGCAACCAATAAATGATTAGACAGACAGACAGACAGCCAGACAGACAGACAGACAGACAGACAGACAGACAGACAGACAGACAGACAGACAGACAGACAGACAGACAGACAGACGGGAACGGGAACTTATATGACTACTCATATGAATTAAATTAGATGCTCCCCATCAGGGGCTGGGCGTAGCCGGGCCGGATCAGACAGATAGACAGACAGATAGACAGACAGACAGATAGATAGTCGGGAACGGGAACGTGAGCTTATATGACTACTTATATGAATTAAATGAGATGCTCCACACCAGGAGCTGGGCGATGCCGGGCCGGGTCAGACAGACAGACAGACAGACAGACAGACAGACAGACAGACAGACAGACAGACAGACAGACAGACAGATAGTCGGTAACGGGAACGGGAACTTATATGACTACTTATATGAATTAAATGAGATGCTCCCCACCAAGGACTGGGCGAAGCCGGGCCGGGTCAGACAGACAGACAGACAGACAGACAGACAGACTCCTCCTCTCCCCTCCTCCTCTCTCCTCCTCCTAATCCCTCCTCCTCCCTACTACTCCTCCCTCCTCTTCCCTCCTCCTCCTCTCTCCGCCTATCTCTTCCTCCCTCCTACTCCTCCCTCCTCCTCCCTCCTCCTCCCTCTTCCTCCTTTCAGCTCCTACTCCTCCTTTTTCTTCTTCTTCTGCTGCTGCTGCCGCTGCTCCATTTACCCAAGTTAATTGTTGGGGAAGATGTAAAGATCTTTCAAGTGCTCTTTCTAATGCTTTTTGTAAGTTGGTCTTCGTTTATCTAAGGTTGTTCTAACTGCAACCAATAAATTATTAGACAGACAGACAGGCAGGCAGACAGACAGACAGACAGACAGACAGACAGACAGACAGACAGACGGGAACGGGAACTTATATGACTACTTATATGAATTAAATGAGATGCTCCCCATCAGGGACTGGGCGAAGCAGGGCCGGATCAGACAGACAGACAGACAGATAGACAGACAGACAGATAGTCGGGAACGGGAACGGGAGCTTATATGACTACTTATATGAATTAAATGAGATGCTCCACACCAGGAGCTGGGCGATGCCGGGCCGGGTCAGACAGACAGACAGACAGACAGACAGACAGACAGACAGACAGACAGACAGACAGATAGTCGGTAACGGGAACGGGAACTTATATGACTACTTATATGAATTAAATGAGATGCTCCCCACCAAGGACTGGGCGAAGCCGGGCCGGGTCAGCTAGTAAAGAATAAAGGCGATTGCAGGCAGTGAGGGGATAGATGACATGAGTTCAGGGGAGATATATTTTTTTTTTTTTGGCTGTTGATAACGGCGTAAATTGGAGGTTCTAGGTGAAATGCCCATAATATATGGACATAAGTGGGGTGCTGAGGTTTTCGGCAAAAATTAATAGGAAACCTGAGTTGAGGTATATGAGAAATTTGGTTATGTTAGCTGATGTTTATAGGAATGAGTAATAATTTTTGCTGGTTGATGCTTGATGCTGTTGATATTATATGTATTTGGATTATTTTTGTTTAGACTTTATTACATAAAGTCTCAGGATGACATAGGGGTGTAAGTGTAAGTATGGTTTTTGTGAGGAAGAGTTCTACTTCTTTAACCTTCCGGTGTGCACCGATTCTTTGTCTTTCTATCGTGTGTTAGTGCGAGTGATTTCAGGTTGGTTGAGTGTGGAGAAGTTGGCAACGCGGAGGTAATGGTTATTGGTGTAGACCTGTTGATGATGGTGGGGAGTATGAGTTATTCTCAGAAGGATAAGGCGTTTTGAATTTTTATAGTTGAGATTAGATGTACGTGATGAAAAAGTTTAAGCGGATCGCTTATGACTTGTGGAAGAGAAGAAGAAGTATTTCGAGAAAGGTACATATATATGTTGTAATGTATTGTATAAAACTGAGACTTTGTAAGGCAGAAATATTATGATGAGCTTTTTGTAAATGATGTATGTGGATTTTATTACGAAGAAGAAGTACAAGCTTATGGGTCGAGGCGGATGGCCTTACGATAAATATAGGGAATATAGAGAAAAGGGTAAATAAATAAGTGGAATATGATTTTTGTAGTTAAGTTAAGTTCAGGTGATAAGCGGATTGCTTATAATTTTGGAGAGAGGTAGTTTAAGCGTGTAATATTGGGGTTAACTGTCTTGAGTTATAGATGTGGGATAAATTGAGTAGGTTAGAGATTAAGACTTTTGGGGAAAAAGTCTTGTTAAAGATAGGGAGGAATGTAACAGAGCACCATCTCTGTTAGTAGTTAGATGGTGTGAAATAGAAAAGGGTTTGGGAAATGAATAGCTGGTGAATGATGCACGCGTGAGCACAATTGGACTAGTTGTTAGGGACGCTCACGTGTGACGTGGAAGATAAACATAAGGGAGTTTCCAACTTGCCCGGCAGATGAAGAGGAGGTGCTTTCAATTCGCTGTACATACTTTTATATCTTGACCAATAAACCGACACGTTTATACTTTGGCCGGAGCTTCAACTTGATATATGCAGTTGCATTTCGTTATATTCAGACTACGTGATCTGTTACAGACTACATCGACAAACTGTACATCTGTTCTTTACATTTTCAGAATATATTCACCCCCCCCCCCCCCGAAAAAAATTAAGGTTTTCATTTGGATCCCCTCTTCTTCTTCTTCTTCTTCTTCTTCTTCTTCTTCTTCTTCTTCTTCTTCTTCTTCTTCTTCTTCTTCTTCTTCTTCTTCTTCTTCTTCTTCTTCAGCGTTCAGAGTCATTGAGGTTCTTTGCTGCAGATACAAACTGTCTCCATTCGTCTCTCTGGTGGATTTTCTCTTGCCAGTCGTTGATTGCAAGTGCTTGTAGGTCTGTATATGTATTATCTCTCCACCGTCTTCTTGGTCTACCTCGGGGTCTTCGGTCATTTATTTCCTGACTGTAAGCGAGTTTTGTTTCCCTATTATCTTCCATTCTTTCTATATGTCCCAGCCATTGTAGTTTATTAGCCTTCATGATACCAGTGATTAGCAGGGACTTAAACAGATCATAAACGTCTTTGTTACTTCTTCTTTTCCACTCTCCACTTTGTGTATCTCTAATGGGTCCAAAGATGCGTCTTAAAATTTTGTTCTCAAAGGTTTGTAACAAGGCTTCGTCTCCTTTCGTTGCACTCCAGGTTTCAGAGCCATACAGCACAACAGGTCTGATCAGTGTTTTGTATATTGTGATTTTGATGTTACGAGATAGCGCATTTGATTTTAGTAGATGTTGCAGTGCATAGTATATCTTATTTCCAGAGTTGATTCTAGTTTGTATTTCTTCCCTTATGATGTTGGAGCAGTTGAAGATTGTACCCAGGTATTTGTATGTTTCTGTTCTTTTAATGGTCATATTATCTATTTGTATGTGGCCAGAGTTTTTAGCCATTCCGTCTCTTGAAATTGCCATATATTCTGTCTTATCTTGGTTGATAACCAGCCCCATCTGTTGGGCTTTTTCCTTTAAGTGAGTCAATATTTCCAATGTCTTTTGTTCACTTTGCCCTATAATATCTATATCATCTGCATAACCAAGCAGCTTGGATGTTCCTCCAATATCACATTCCTCCTTTACCTTCCTTACAACTTTCTCTAGAGCCAGATTGATGAGTAGTGGCGATAGTGCATCACCCTATTTCAAGCCAGATGTTATTTGGAAAGGGTCTGATTTCCTGCCTTTATATGTTACTATATTATAAGTATCTTCCATGCATAGTCTGGTCATGTTGATTAACTTCCTTGGTATTCCAAATTCCTGCATAGCATTCCATAGACTATTCATATGGACACTATTATAAGCCTTTTTAAAATCCACAAACATGTTATGGAGATCTCTTTTATATTCCCAATTTTTCTCGGCTATTTGTCGTAAGATAAATATCTGATCTATTGTTGATCTGTTTTGTCTAAAACCCGTTTGGTAGTCACCTAATATATCTTCTGAATATGGCTTTAGCCTATTTAGTAATACTGCGGATAGTATCTTATAGCTTATGGCAATTATTATTATTATTATTATTATTATTATTATTATTATTATTATTATTATTATTATTATTATTATTATTATTTTGTCAGATCTTAGTCAGATATGACTGAGCTACCGTGTGACAGTAGACGGTCCTACTTGCCTTCTGTTATCGCCGAATAATGATCGGTGCTCACCAAATCCGACACCCCACATTGTGCCAATGTCTTCGGGCGGAGGAGCGCAATTGGGAGGGTACAAGCTTTACCTTACTGCGTGGACATGCCTCCTAAGGGCTAAATGTCATGGCAGGGTAAACCAAATCATATTCGTTCCCTATTCCCAGTCTCCCTCGCTATCAGGCGAACCCACTCCAACTTCTGAAGTACTTGTAACTTACGTCCCCAAGTCAAGGAAGAAAGAAGGATGTGTGTGGAATAAACCCTCTACACCGAGAGCACTAGATGTAGTTGAAGCTCCAGAGCGTTATATCTCTCTGTCATGGCACGTAATGATGATGATGATGATGATGATGATGATGATGATGATGATGATGATGATGATGATGATGATGATGATGATGATGATGATGACGATGACGATGATAACCATGTATGTCTATTGATTTATTTCTCAAGCGAACTTGCTATCTATCCCCAGATTCTAATCGTTGATGGAGACAAGCTGGTCACCGACCCTCTCTCCCAGACTCGCCTTGTGGAGGATTTCCTGGGCATCGAGCACGCCATCACAGAAACAGACATCTACTTCGACTCAGAGAAGGGATTTTACTGTATGAAACTGAAAAACTCTCAGGAAACCAAATGTTTAGGCAAAAGTAAAGGTCGAAAACATATAGAAATTGATCCGGATTTCAAGGCAAAACTGGTCGAATTTTTTAGACCTTATAATGAAAAGTTTTTCCAGCTCGTTGGGCAAAAATTTGATTGGTTGCATTGAAAAATAGATCACTATAACAAATTCCTATCTTTGCTGTTTTCTTTTTGTTATCTAAATAGTTTTTTTTTTTCTGTATCTGTGTTGTTTTAAATATAGTAATGTGTATTTTTTTTTTTTAATAGTCCCGACCTACAATGAATTAATGACAAACCAACAAATAAATTGTATTTTTTTGCAAGAGAAATAGGAATGATATTTCTTGAAAGATAATATATTAACGAGAGAAGATGCCGGACCGTCTAACATCATGACATGGAAGAACATCATTATCAGAAATGATTGGCGGCACACGAGACAGTGGGCTGTGGATAGACGTGAGCACTAACGCCACATGGCATGGACTCCAAGAAGAAGACAATATACATATTTACAACCAGTGAAATCATCTGTCAGGATGGCCGACTGGTTTGACATCATGGTAGGAAGGAACATCATTATCAGAAATGATTGGCGGGGGCTGTGGACAGGCAAGATCACCAAGGACATGCGGCATGGACTACAAGAGGAGGATATATCAAAGACAAACACACGAGTCCCATAGCAAGGGTCTACTGCCACAATGTGAAGGTTTCTGACAATCATATTCAACCCTTTACTGACCACTCTTATGCAATTGTCTGCATCTGATACTCCAACGTGCTAGCAGAGAGAGAGAGAGAGAGAGAGAGAGAGAGAGAGAGAGAGAGAGAGACAGAGACAGAGACAGAGACAGAGACAGACAGAGACAGACAGAGACAGAGAGACAGACAGAGACAGAGACAGAGACAGAGTCAGAGAGGTTGAGTTGAGTCATGATCACCGATGTCTGCTTTAAATCCGCCACAGGAAGAAGAAGAACTGGAGACGGAGTGGCTTAGATACGGGACTCCCATCTCTAATTTGAACAGACCCTGTAGGACTCGTATATGTGTCATTGGCCATTTGACAAAAACTGTCATGTTTAATCTGAAATGCGTGTTATTCACGTGGCTTGCAGAAATATGAAGAATTGGTTGGTTGATTGGTTGCTTGGATGGATGGTTGCTTGGTTGGTTGCTTTGTTGGATGGCTAGATGGCTTGCTTGCTGGTTGGTTGGATAATTGGCTGGCTGGCTGGCTGTTTGGTTGGTTGGTTTGTTGGTTGGTTAGTTTGCTGGTTGTTAGGTTGGCTTGTTGGTTGGCTGGTTCCTTGGTTGGCTGGATGGTGGTTATTTGGCTAGCTGGTTGGTGTTTAGTTGACTAGCTGGCTGGCTGATTGATTGATTGGTTGGTTGGTTGCCTGAATAGTTTGTCTTAGGTATTTCATTATCAATACATCCAACCCAATACCTTAAAGATTTACATAGAGCTAACTCTATCTTCAATGTTTCATTTCTCTAACGCCCTTCTCCGTCTCTCTCTCTCTCTCTCTCTCTCTCTCTCTCTCTCTCTCTCTCTCTCTCTCTCTCTCTCTCTCTCTCTCTCTTTCTTTCTCTCTCTCTTGCTCCTTCTCTCTCTCTCTCTCGCTCTCTCTCTCTCTTTCTCTCTCTCACTCTGTGTCTTTCTCTCTCTCCCTCCCTTTTTCTCTCACTCTCTATATCTCTCCCCATGCCAACCAAAAAGTAGATTTGGTCCAGACATGGTACCCAATCAAATGAACAAGTGTTATAATGTAAATTTCTGTTCACTAAACATTGAAGCTGCGGAGGTTTGACGAAACAAAACAAATAACACGATAACCCTAGTATGGCAGTATAATCCTTCTGTCCAAATGAGAGTTCGCATTTGGCGATATATTATTAGGGTTTCTGATCATGATTTTTAAATTGATCATTTACTAATGAGATCACCACAGATAGATAAATTAAGAAGATGCAGGCTAATTTCTGAATTAGTAATTAATTAGCGGCCATTTTAAATTGCTAATTAGGTCACCACACATACTATCAAAACACCAAAGTGACCATTAGGTCCGTAACATCATTCCGCATAACAACATATATATCTTGTAATTTGTTAAAGCTAAAATTAAGAAGACGCTGGCTAATTAATTAATTAGTAAATAATTAGCGGCCATGTTTACTTCCTAATTAGGTCACCAGACATCATATCAAAAAATAAATAACATGACCAGTTAGTCCTTGCAACCTCGATAGCAGTAATGTATGGTTGCTAAGATGTTCGTTTTAAAAACAAAACATATAGTCTCAAAAAATGCAAAATTTTGAAAATCTGGGCTCTCACTTTGACCAGGACGCATCAAAATCCACTCAGTGAGCACTCTTTTGTGTTAATTTTAGTCCAAAGTTCACGACACTCAAATTTAAATAACTCCGCTTAGAATCGAGATACACACATCATTGAGGTACCGTTAGATTTGGTTTTTCAAGGCCTATCTATCTGTGGTGATCTCATTAGTAAATGATCAATTTGAAAATCATGATTCTGAATGCATTATCGCGATATTGATTGGAAAATAGCTACGAGCAGCGTCAATAATGGCAGCAATAAATAATGCTTCATTGCTGTACGTTGTTGAAACATTGTGTAAGTGTGTGTGTGTGTGTGTGTGTATGTGTGTGTGTGTGTGTGTGTGGGTGGGTGTACGTGTGTGTGTGTGTGTCGGGGGAGGGGCGCGGGGATGATTCTGGTATGAATGTGTGTGTGTGTCTTCTGCGCATCTGAGTTGGTTTAGTTTAGTTTAGTCGATGGATCAACATCACGGCACACAGGTGTAACCCATAAGTGCTCCGTTCTCCTCCTAACTCAAACCTAAGTCTAGAGAAACTCAGTTCAGTGCACGAAATTCGTAGCACCGGCGTAATACTTTGGGTAGATTTTTAACTCGAAATTTTGCTCTGGGAGAGCCGTTAGGCTATTCTTTTCCAACTGCCAAGGGATTTTTTTACGTGCGCAATAATACACACGGACGTCTAATCTCACTATCCAGAGACCAGGGGAAATTTTATTACTAGAAGTCCACGTGAAAAAAATCCGGGTCCTCACCAGGGCTTGAACCCGGGACCTCCAGCACTCGAGGCGGACACCATACCCCGAGACCACGCAGCCCCCTTCACATCATTGCCATCACCTCAAGCATTCATTACTATCCTGTTGTCTACGAGTATCTCCATATTTGACAGTTCTCATTCAGTACAAGAGGCGTTGAGCTACACACGAGATAAGTCCATAACACAGAACTCATCCAGTACAAATCAAATCAAATCAAATCAAATCAACTTTATTAGGGTCACAAATTGGGCGCGCAGGCCCGTCTTACATTCGGCCCTTCCAATCACTCGTCTTTCATTCATCAAGAGCATTATACATGTACATAGGAAGAAAAATAAACATTGTGAAATGAATGTTGTAAACATAAACAAGGCAAATTACCATGTTGTAAGGCCCATCTCCCACCTACCCATACACCACCCCACCCACACCCACCCCCACCTACCCACACACACGCACACCAAGGGGCACATACATACCCCACCAACCGACCCATCTCCCTCCCTCACATCCCCCACCCACACACACTGTTCTCCCAACCAAAACACAAGAGCATTGAGCTACACACGAGATACGTCAATAACACAGAACAGATGAATAACTTTTATATATGTGCATGTAGTTAATGTAGTTGTATCACTGTATGTTTGTTGTTTGTGTGCTTGATTTTGTATGAATCAGAAACATGGAGAACAACGAACACGATTACAAATAAACTGCAAACAATGATTACTTGGTAATTGCGCAGAACAGATAGAATACAGTGGTATGACAGAATCACCAATGTGCAACTCATGAAGAGATCTCGACAAACACCAGTGATCCAGGAGGTGAAGAAACGACGCTAGCGTAGGATAGGCCGAACATTGGAAAAAACCTGAGAACAGCATAATTAGAAAGGCCCCAGTCTGGATTCCACAGGGCAAAAGAAACAGAGGGAATGAATGAATCACCAAATAACAAAATAGGAGATTGTGAGCTTTACTAGAACACGATTATTTTCCATATCTATTTTTACAGTACATCGCTGTCAACACCAGCAGTTACTGCTTCTTTTTTTTTTTTTTGCGCTCGCTCACTTTGAAGTCTAGACATACTACTTCTAGAGTAGTGTTGGATTGAATTTTGCGTGCGTATTAGCTTGACCTATTAACAGTGTCCCTCATCATCAAGCGAACCAACTCCGACTTCAGAGGGGGATGCTGTTGGTGATGCCTTGGCAAGTTTTACGTTCAGTAGTTTGTCATTGCTTTCTGAACGACCAGCTCCCGTACCAATAAGTTAAAACTCAGCACAACGTGGTCTGCTGCCAAATCGTGCTCAGCTGTGTTGTGAACGCGGGTAAGAGGGATTACGAACCGCGTCCACAACCGCATTGAACACGATTCCATCCATCCATTCATCCATCATGTGCCATGCCGATAAGCGTGGGCGGTCATGTTTTGCCATCTCACTCTATCATCAGAGTCGTGCATCAGCTCCGTGTTCCTGTCTCGACCATGCCACGTGGCCAAGCCATCCAGGTATTTACTTATCGGTCTTTCCCTTGGTCTCTTCCCTTCGATCTTGCCAGTTGTCACCAAATTTTCCAAGTCACTTCTTCTCATAACATGCCCAAAATATTTGACTGTCTACGTCTAATGGCTCTAATCAGTTTACAATTAGACACAATTACAAGTAACAAAATAGACGTTGCGGCTAAAGCCTTCTTCAGCACAGAAAAATCACAAACTGACACACAACTACATGAAAAACACTACATGAAAATATTAAAGTTACTTATCTGTATCGTTGCTTGGCTGAATACGTCTCGAATACGCCAGTGGATGGAATTTGAAAAGAAACAGATGACGATTTTAAAATGCATGGATAAAGAAGTAGAAGCAGGAATGAATAACATGGGAAGGAAATGGACGGAGCTACATGGGACAGCTAATGATAAGAAGACACTTTATTTAGGGGAGTCAAGTGGGTCAGACGTCGAAGTACACTTGTTCAGCAGCGAGTCGACGTCTTCATTTGCAGGTGACAGATTCGAATCCCGGTCGGTAAGTTATAGCATTGCTTTCAATTGTTATGTTGTCTAGTGCGTCTTATAATCCCTGCTTGTTTCCTTTACTTCTATGAGCGACCAACAATACGTGTGTGTTTATTAATGATAGGAAGGCTTAAGAGTGAGTTGGTTGAGGGATTATGTCTGAATGGAAGATACAAGTTAAAACAAAACGACACCTGCCAGCGACAGTTGCTATCTCCTTAAGCAATCATAGACGGTAAGTTGTTTACGAGAATCTCTATATTTGACATCCAATCAATGACATCGAGACAATACCCTCAAGCGACAAGAACTGGTATGTTTATTAATATCCACAAACGCGCAATGTTCGGTCAGGAATATAACCCAACAAAAATCATTAACAGTGAGTGTACTTATAAATAATATAATGCAAAAGAAAAAAAAATAGTTATCGATAACTCCAAGAACAAAAGAGATACTAAACACAGATACGGTTTACATACCTTACAACGAACTTCTCTACGGTGGTCTCCATGGCGTAGAGCTTAACGTCTTTCTCTGTAATCCTGTATATTCTCGTTAGTAACCATCTGCGCGAGATTCGGTATTGGATAGCGCCGCGTTGGTTACTTACAGGGGTATGTGAGCCGATCACAGAGACAGCAATGGCAAACTGCTGAGTGTAATCTTGCCTAGTCCATCAACAACAGCTGAAAAATGCTGGTGTTAACTGCAATGTCCTGTAAGGGATATGAAGGGGAAAAAACAGTGAAAACATGTTCAAAAATGCAGAAGATATGAAAGAAATCATCATTGGAGGTTAGTTCCCGGGTTAGTTCTTCGGCCGCTCCAGCTCGATATAGTGTCTGTACATTCCATGTTCCAAATCTCAATAGTCCTTTAACGTTCCAAGGTCGTTTTCCAGATAAGTCAGTCCGATATCGAGGCTTATGTATTTGTTTCGTAACAAAGAAAGGTTTTTAAAAAGGTGGGGATGTTAACCCCACGCTTCAACCCCCAACCTGGAGGACCAGGGTGTTTCTCTTTGTCTGTTCTCTACCCTTTGGCCTGTCCGGCTTGGGAGGCCCTGCTGGTAGCTACGCTACCGCCGGCATAGCTCTCAGGGTCATTGAGAAACTCAAGCTTCCCCACCACGACAAGGTGGAAACACCATCGGGGGAGAATTTAAAGATTGGGACAGTTTAAGTGCAGCATTCTGGTATTGGAAAGGTAAGAGTGGGTTTTAATTAGTACTGCGAGACCTTGGCCTATAAATCTCTGTTGTCTCGACTGGTGAGAGGAATTGGCGAAAAGCCAGTCATACCATATCGGGAGAGGGTTGACAGTTGGCCAGTCCAGCTAAGCATCTTATTCTTGGCGTAGCCTTGGAACCAATCTGAGCAATATATTTACCCAGAGGATTTCGCTTGTTCTTGGCAGCATATGGGAGGGTGCTATCTTTCTTCCTACGGCCTAAACTCTGCATAGTGTCGTCTTTAATTTGAATACAAACGTTACATATATACGGTATGCCGGAAGGAGGGGAGGGCTCCGTGGAGACGGATTCCAACAATCTATGTTCTTTCTTCATGAGGCGGAAGAGGGTCTACAGTGTGCTATCTCTTTCGTCTTTTAGCAGATAGGGTAGCCAAGTGGACCAAATAGTTACGGGTCGTTAAGATGATGCCAGAGATATAAATAGATCTCTTGATCTCACTGAACTCATCTAAACATACATGTTATGCGAGGCACTGCCAGTGAATTGCTTCGACAGTTTAGACGAGAGCAGCGGCCGGAAGGGGTAGTATCTTCTTTCCTATTCTTGCTAGGGATAGGGAACTACACTTCGTTCTATACAGACCCACTACTATAATATTCGTTAAGCGGGAAATACAGAACCAAATAAGCCAAAAGAGGCTATTCCATGGGGCACGGAAGATGGGTCCCGAGAACCCTGGGTATGATCCACACTTTCCCCTTCACATATTAAAGGAGAGGGGGGGGGGGACACATAATTACCCACGCAACACTACAAGAGATTTGTCGTGAGAAAGGCAGGGTTTGCAAGTGAGAGGGAAGCCGGGAAACGAATGTGCCCAGTAATAATAAAGGCATGGTATGAGAGAAGAGAGTGAATCTTGTATGCAAAGAGTTCCTGGGGTAACCCACAGGACCTATACAAGCTGGAGGTCTAGTCAAGCAGGGACGTAGCCAATCCAGGGGCTACCTGACATGTCAGGCCCATTCACTCGGGCCTCCTATCTAATGGATTGGGTGAGGTAAAATATATGTCCAATTTATTGAACTGAGGCCCTATTGATACTCTGGATTGTGGTGCTTGAGTCAGCCCAGTCGCTCACTAATCTCTATCATCTTCAGGGTCCTCCTGGAAGTGAAATGAGCAGAAGGGATCTTCAAGGCCACGATATAGTCACCTTAAGCAAGTCTCAGGTGAACCATGGACGGTCAGGACGACCCCAGGCCAATTACTCCAAACAATGGATTGGAAGAAAAGTCATACTTCTAATAGTTCTCTTAAGAAGATCGGGTTGTAAAAGTAACCAAGAGAACTATCTTCCAGGGGAATTGAGCGGATAAGAGAACTGAGCGTTCCCGAAAGCTGTTTCTCACTGTTTTCCCAAACCCAAAGAAAGCAGTGGTGTTTGTTTCTGGTTACAGTTTACTTATACAGAAGCCTTATGCGTGCTTTAATATTGGTGTGTGTGGTGTTGATTTTATCAAGACTTCTGTTTCACTTTTCACATGAGACAATGAGAAGCGTTTTGTGTTATATGTTCTTAGAAGATGAACGAAGTATTATGGGTTGACCCGCTGCTGTGAAGATGGAACTGTTATTACTGAGACACGCACAACAAATTACATAATGTATACTGGCACTTGGCCGTCTTGGCAGAGGATAGTTTGTTACATTGTCAAGGTGTTGGACTGACTAGTGACAGAAGAGGGGCAAGGACTCATAGGACATAGAGACAGGACTTCCATAAAGGTATAGAACAGAATACCGACAGCACCCAAGCTAGGACATAAGGACAGTAATTAGACTAGACTCGGGCGGGGACACTAATGTGTTATAACAACAGAGGAACCGACCCGAGAGTAGGGGCGGGTGCATTAGGTCAGGGGAATACCATGACCACGTAAACTAGAGTAGAACTTTAGAGGGTTCAACACAGCTCCCAAGAGTGTAATGTAATGACTCTTGCTTAGAGTGGAGGTGTGTTAAGCTGATCTAAAACCAGTGGGTAGATACAGCAACTTGTGACCAGACTTATTTGGGACAGAAGTGAACCTTATGATATTGCAGTGAACCCCTTGACTAAATTAGATCAGACTAATTGTATATGTTACGATGACATTGCGTCACACCTACTACATTAATCTGGTGACGCAATACGAGGGACGAGGAGAGAATGTCAAGATGTTGGACTGACTAGTGACAGAAGAGGGGCAAGGATTCATAGGACATAGAGACAGGACCTCCATAAAGGTATAGAACAGAATACTGACAGCACCCAAGCTAGGACATAAGGACAGTAATTAGATTAGACTCAGGCGGGGACACTAATGTGTTATAACAACAGAGGGACCGACCCGAGAGTAGGGGCGGGTGCATTAGGTCGGGGGAATACCGTGACCACGTAAACTAGAGTAGAACTTTAGAGGGTAACGAGTGCTAAGTAGACAGTGCTACTTGCAAAGAGAACGGCACGCAGAGTTGCGAACCCCACGAGGGAGTTTGACCACGTAGGCAAGCGACAACCTGAATGGCTTCAGACAGGGGACAGGACGGCCTTCCGACTGGACGTGATGTTGTTCTGAAGCCCTTATCTATTGTTGTGAATACGTGCGATGTTTAACGAGAGAGTGACCATGTGTGACGATGTGTATTTATATAATGTGTAACGAGTGATGAATATTATGATGTATCAGGCAGATAACGCCTTATTGTGATTGTCAGGCTTGCCTGAATAAACTCTATATAAAAAAGCATATGTACGAGTGAAGTTGGTACTTAAGGTACGGATGATGTGGCCTGATTGCGAATTAACGCAAGACTGTGACATACATTGCGCTTAATAAAGGCTTAATAACTACAACTGTAGCGAATGTGATTGATCAGACGAATTTTCAACCTGTTAATGTTCGTCCACATTGAATTTCCACCATCACGCACCATTTGACGTCTCACACGCTCATTGTGTGACCTATCTGCAAGAATGTTTGCCTTTGTCTTTACTCTATTACTGATCTTTGCCCTCCATGCAACACAATCAGCGGTGACTTGTTCCCAAGGTGCTATATTAATGCGTGTATCAATTACATCTTGCTTACACACATTTATGTATCGTAGTAGAGGACAACCCTGAGATCTCTTACCCATCTGTTATTCACCCAAAAAAGATGTCCTTTGGTATTCTACCATCATCCATCCTCTTAACAAGTATACGAAGACTGAGCCTGGAACAATCCTTCATAGAACCTGATCTTTCAAATACTTCAGTATTTGTGATTTTATCATGCCACTTAACACCTAGTATTCTTTCACTTTCTGTAAAGTTCATGCAACATAATAAGTATATACAAAACTAGGATCGGCAATATTTTCAAACACTGCACATTCATTAAAAATACACCCTGTATTTCGCAGTACCTCATCGGGTGCATTCATATTTAACTTGAGTTTTACTTCAGACATAATTCAACACTTGCTATAACAACGAAATAATTGTTTTATTTAGCTGAAATAGTATGTTAAATATTTAATAGACAATCACAACACAGATCACTGAGTTCGTACACCAAAAGTGGCACATTTGAAGGCTGTCTGTCGTTCAGGACTCTTGTCGTCTTGTCTCCTCTGAGTCCCAGTCATGAGTCATCTATTTCACTGTCTGTAGTTTAGTTATGTAAGAGAATTCTCTCAATGCAAATTTAATTCTAATACATATATCATTCGTGTGTGCTCTTGTCGACAGTATTAAGCTTTCAGTAAAAGTTTTGCTATAATTGCAGAATAACAATGATTATGAGATGTTGTAGCCTGGTCGTTAAGTTTTTTTCCCAGGGCATTCTTCTGTGAAGGAGGTTGCTTAACTATCAATGTCACGTGCGGGGTTTTCATAACAATATTCACCTATCATATGCCATGCCGATAAGCGTGGGCGATCATGTTCCGCTATCTCACTCGTTCACCAGAGTCGTAGATCAGCTCAATCTTCTTGTCTCGACCATACCACGTGGCCAAGTCATCCAAGTATTTACTTCTTTGCATTCCCATTGTTCTCTTCCCCTCGATCTTGCCAGTTGTCACGAAGTTCTCCAATTTATTTCTTCTCATAACATGCCCAAAACATGTTTACAATTAGCGTCTAATTTCTCTAATCAGTGTATGGTTTTCATTTGTTTCCTGTAGGACTTCGTTATTGGGTTTTCTGTCTGTCCATGATGTTCTTTGCATTTTCCGCAGAAACCACATTTCCAAAGCCATCAGATGGTGTTTTTGTTTCCTGTTTGTTCATTGTCCACGCTTCACATCCACACAAAAGCACGGGCAGCACTTCGAAACTCTTTTTCTCGATGCAAATGACGTCTTTTTATTGGTCAATATGTTTTTCAACTTGCAAAAGGCTACCATCGCCATGGCGATTCTTGCTCTAGTCTCTTGAAGACATTTCCCATCAGATGTTATGAGTGTTCCGAGATAATTGTATTGATTCACTTGCATAAGAATATTCCCATTTACTTGTGCATTACATTGTGGTATTCCCTACTTCCTTTTTTTATGTTGCATATCCCTTACAGAACGTTGCAGTCAACACCAGCATTTTTCAGCTGTTGTTGATGGACTTGGCAAGATTACATCGTGGTATATCGGTCTTCCTAGTGACGACCACAATCTGTTAGTTAGTTAGTCGACAGATAATCCTCACTGCACATCGAACCATTCAGTCCATAAGTGCTCGGATCCCCTCCTCAGCAAATGCCGCAGCGTGTAGCGGCTAACGACACCAGTTCTGTGTTGGTTTATCAGTCTTCTTTCGCTTCCTGCGTAGTGTTCTTGTTTGGCCACCCCTCTTTTAATTTGCTGTTCTCGCAGTCTGGCCATGGTTGTAGATTCACAGTCATCACTTGGTTCTCGCAAAAGTCTTACTTCTCGTAGAGCATTCAGAATGTCAGCCTGGTCCATGGCGCGACCGCCCTCCACAGTAGCGTTACCTGCGAGCTTGTCAGCCCTCTCATTTCCTTGTACTCCCGCATGCCCTGGCACGAAAATGAAACTAATCTTTGCCATCCAAGACCGCGCCAGAGACAGCAACCATTCTCTTCGGATTCCCCCCCCCCCCATCTCTATCCTCTGGAGCGTGTTCATTGAGTCGCTAAAGAAACATGCCCTAGTGAATGTCTGTGTCTCGAGCCATGTTATTGCTTTACTTACTGCCATGACTTCCATAGTCAGGGTACTTGTGGTCTCAGCAAAAGCACCAGAGTCCTCCTTCACAATTCTCCCTCCGGCTTGAGCCGTAAAGGCCCATGAGCTTCTCACATGTCGGACGACCGACCCATCTGTGTAAATGACAGCATCACCGTCTAGCGAATTCTCGCAAATCAACGCTTGTACTTCCGCCTCCACAGCTGCCAGGTTTTCTTGTCTGCATTTTCTGTCTAGTTGGATGCAAACTGAAAAGGATGTGCAGAAATCTGTTGGCACTTGTACCCACTCCTCGCCAGGTTTTAAGTCCTCAGGTGAACACACCTGTTGAAGAATGTCTTCAGCTTGACCCATCCATGACCGTCCTCTTTTTAACCTGCTGCCCTTCACCTTCATAATTTTACTATGCAGTGGATGTTGTGTGTTTGCGTTAACTCTGAGGTAGGCGCGAGCTCTGCAGACTTGTATTCTGTCTTCAATGGTTGGAAAATCAAGAAGGTAGCGCATCGCCTTGAATGCTGTATCTCTTGTACATCCAAGAATAATGCGCATAGCTTCATTCTGTATCCTTTTCAACCTTTCTATCTGCTTACGTCTGATAGTCAGGATTGCCATCGCATACTCAAGAACAGAATGACCAGCCCTTCGTATAGAAGACATAGATGGCGCTGCTCACAGTTTGCTGCCGCCATCACCCGCATCGCAGCCAACCCCCGCTTGGCCTTTGTTATCACCTGGTCTATGTGCTCATTATAAGCAAGGCCTCGATCAAACCGTATCCCCAGGTAATATATTGCCTGCGTTCTTTCCACCGTCTCTGAACACAGATTTACAGTTGGTGTTGGAGTGTTGACAATATGATTATTCAACGAGAACCAAGTCACCGTTGCCTTTGTTGGGTTGACCATTGCCCCATCCTCAAAACACCAAGTACTTATGCGATTGAGTTCGGTTTGTAGTTCCACAGCAACCTGATCTCTATCCTTACCCTGGCGATTCACTAAAACATTGTCGGCATATGACAAAATGTCCTGAAAGGTCCAGTGATCTGCTCACTGGTGATTCTCACAGTGTAGGCGTTGAACAGTACCGGAGATCATGGTGATCCCTGTGGTAGGCCAGGATATATTGTTGTTTGTTCCGACGACCAACTGCCACATCTAAAAACCGCTTTCCTTTGGAAGGGGGCTGCGGCGATCCAACTAAGGAGGAATTGACTTAATTTGAGTTCAAGAAGCTGAAGCATTAAAAAATCCATTGGTACTCTGTTGTACGCGTCCTCAAAATCAATCGCTGCAGCAAAGGTTTCAATGCCTGAGAGGAAACCTTCATAGACATCATGGGCAAAAACTGCTGCATTGGTCCAGGTTTCTAGTTTTGGACGGCTTCTCTAGCTGGCTTGATATTTTCCTGGCAATTAACTTCTCCAGCAGCTTGTCTGTTGTATTCTGCATGGTTATAACTCGATATCCCTGAATTTTTGTGTGGTCTTTGTCAGGCTTCGGCAAGGGAATCAGATAGCTGTGTAACCACTCCTCCTTGATGCTAGCACTCCCTATACTGTTGTTGTACATGTCTGCCAGTTTCTCGAGCTCATTGTCGGTACACCTATTGATGTCGTTGTATCTTATGCCATCTGGCCCTGGAGCGCTGTTTTTTGATCGTCGAAGCACAGTCTTGATTTCTTTCATTGTCACTGTGTCTTCATCCGAAGTGTTATGGGCCTTGCAACTGTCTGACGTGACCTCCTTGTCAAGATTTCGGCCTCTCATGTCTGTCTGGTTGCTCTGCTCTAGATAGCGTTCAAAGAGGGCTTTGCCCTTGTCCTCGTCAGTCCTCTGCCAGATGAGGTCAGCACCTTGGAAGTCACAAATGCTCTTATTCTTGACTACCCCGCTCATGCTTTTATGTAGTCGCCAGAACAATTTCAGTGACTTGTCTGTGCTTACTTTTTGACACACCTCTGCCCATTGTTAATTTGAACCACCTTGACCAGTTTTTTTATATGTCTTACTTTTGTGTGCATCTCTCTTTCTAAGTCCATGCAGGGACTGGGACGGCCAGCTCTGTTCTTCTTGGCATTTTGACATCTCCTTACAGCACCACGTTTATCCAACCACGCCTTCTCCACCTCAAGATTCCACCACGGTGGCTGCTCCCAGCTTTCTTTCCTGCCCAGAAGCTTTCTGCGTCAGCCATAATCTGTGTCTTCTTACAATTTAATTCTAACCCTAGTTGTTCACTGTGTGCAACAATCACATCTACTAAATGTTGCAGATCCTGTATCATTTGCATATCTAATTTTATTGATATCTCTTCCTCCAATGATGATTTCTTTCATATTGTCAAAGACTTAGGAGACAGCTCTAAGCTAAGAAGAGCTTAGGAAAAGAACAAGTAAGATAACAGTAGGGGAGACCAGACAGAAGAGACACAAACGCTATAAATAGCGACAACAAGACACAGTTGTGTCAATATAGAGGGCAACCAGTACAGGTTAGCTGGGGTTACCCAAGAGACTGGGAAACCCACTTCACGACAAGGGACCAGGTAATTACTGGTCAGCACAGCCCAGTGCCCAGCACGTAAACTTACGAACGCACGCTGGGATAATTGCCCGTGGCTGAGCACACCGCGCTCAGCGGGGTTAGACAGAGACTGGACGGCGTTGGAATCAGACGTGTATCCGCTAGGGATACTTTGTAGTTGTTGAGGACAGTAGAAT
Source organism: Cepaea hortensis (assembly GCA_963921405.1). Classification (NCBI taxonomy): domain Eukaryota; kingdom Metazoa; phylum Mollusca; class Gastropoda; order Stylommatophora; family Helicidae; genus Cepaea; species Cepaea hortensis. Next base: position 493,337,126 of record OY992876.1, on the reverse strand, counting down.
AGTTATATAGTTCAGCTTAGCTTCAGTAGTATAATGTTAATATTATCTCCTCATTCCATCTTATCTTCATCACACCATACGTTGTTTAATATTGGTGTGGTATTCCGCTCGTGGAGCTATTATATGATCAGCTCCGAATAAAATGTAACCTTTTGCAAACGACACGAGTTGTCATTTCCGTGTAGTGTAAAAGAAGGGAGTCCTTGTATGCCTGTGGCAAGTGAGTTGCTGACAGGCAGGACACCATTTACAGTAGTAGATGTATAATAGCGGTTTGGGGCCAAAACCGCCGGGGCACCACAGGAGCGCCAAAACAACAGCCCCCTAGGGATCCAACCCCCGGGGCCCCGCCCCCTAGGCCCCGGGGCGCCATCCTCCCGGAGCGCTACTTAGAGATATAGTTGTATGTTGTACACACCATGAACACACATCAGTGGTTAAAAGCGAATCCAACACGACAGCGTATGTACTGTTGGAGGAATGTTGAAGGAGAGTGGACCCACTACCACCCCCCAGGGGTTTGGTGCAACTACCAAAGATTTGAAGAGTCGCGCAGGGGACGTCGTCGTATTATAATGCACCATCGTAAGTGAATTAGAGCTACAACCTCCCAGGGTATATCAAGATGAATGGTTGTGAGTGGCTCAAACTCGGCACAGAGCTGCGCTGCGGTCGGTCTTGCGTTGGTCTTTTCTGTTCAAGGCACAATGCACAGGTGAAGCGGGGTGTGACTATAGAAGAGTGTATATTCTGTGAGAGGGGGGTTAAGCGCCCTTATGAGATGTGTGAGCGTTGTACGCTAGACACCTTCCATAGGATGATTTGGGAGTTTGAGAGGAAGACCAACATCAAGCTGCTCCCATATAAAGGTATGAAACTGGATTGTGTTTCAGAGACATGCCTACTTGCCAGTGGTTCAAGAGCCCCACAACATTTTGCGGAAAGCCCTCAAGACGACGCTTTTGCGACTATCATCTCCGGATCATACAACGCCAAGGCAGAAGAATAAGTGGGGGAACTATAATTATTCATACTCCTTGGGGTTGGAGGTCCTTAGGAGTTCCACCAGACTGTTTGGAAACAATCGCTGAGGAGGATGTGCAGAACGGGTGAATGTCTAGCCTGCCAATTTGAAGCTGACTGGGATAGTGAACCATGGAGCCGTGATGTATCGGTGGCTGCACGATGTATGGTTCTGCAACATACCTTATCGCTCTGGATAAATCCAAACTTGCGCGCCAGTCAACACACTTCCACTTAAAACGATCACGCCGGAAGTAGCGTGACTGAACGGAGCAAGCGTGATCGTTTTGTTTCTGTGTGACAAGTTTTATGAGTCACGCAAGCGGGGCAATTTTTTCTCGCAAAAATTGCGCGACCCAGATACTCGAGCAGAGTTCAGAATTAGAGACTAGCGACTCAAGCTTAAAATGAAGAATTGTAGATGGCTTGTGCATGAAGGGGCCTCGATCCGGTGCGATCGCAGGTGCCGCGGTGAGTTCTGCTACAAACACCTCCAACTACTTAAAAAGGGTAGGAATGTGTTTGGGTGCACTATCTGTAATACAGTAGTACAGCAACCGTTCGATATGTGCCACACTTGTGATAGTGAACTAGCTGAGCGCTATGTGGCTCTGACAAGAGATTTGCCAGTAGACGATCCCATGGAGAAATTCATCGAGGTGAAAGAGGCTATGAAAAAAGCGCGCGCTATCTAGCAGGCTATCTAGTAGGCAGGCTTCTGGCTGGTGGGGTGAAGTCAGTAAGCTCTTTTTTCTGGTGCAAGTCGGCAGAAACTTTGCGTCGAATTTCAGCCCGCAGTTGCCGAAATTTCACTGATTCATTCAGAATTAATTTAAATTCTGCATCAGAAATTTCCTGGTCCTGCAAGGCCGCCGAGACAAGATCGGAGATTGTTGAAAGTTTAGATTCAACCAAAATCCTGATTTCGTCATGCTTCTTGGCTTTAAGTGCGCATCTGTGGGTCACCAACTTGCCGGCCGCCCCCAATAGCCCGCAAACGAGAGCGCCTATCTCTAGGCCGAAGACAACTGGGACCGCAATGGCAGTCGACAGAAGCCCCACACTCACTGTAAGCAGTGCCGTATCAATCCCATCCAAGACATTCACAACCCGGTGGTACTTCTTATACAATAGAGACCGTTTTTCATGCTCTGCCTCCAAGCTCTTCTGTAGTCTGGTAATCTCTTGAAGACGAAAGGCCTGGTCGGGCGCCATCGTATACTAGTCAAGCGCAGCCATATATTCAAGTTGAGGTGATGTGTTTTGTCTTCTCCTCAGTGACTTCACGGTATGTATACAAAAGTCTTACAAGATGAATCCATGGTGAAACCTTAACTTCTCTCAAATTGATGGCACCAGCATCCTTAAGTATATTTACCACAACCTGGTCATCAGTAGCTTTCGCACGCACTGGTCGTTTGAAAGTAACAACAACCCAAGTTGTCACTTTAGGTACCAAAGCTTTTACTTGAATACCTGGAATAAGATCCCCCCATTTTTCAAAAGGTCCATTTGCAAGTATGATCTTGATAAAGAGTTTGCCATCTGGAGGGTTATCGATAAATGCCGTTTTGAGTTGGCCTTCCACTAAACTAAGGGCGTAAACGTTATCGTCGCTTTTAAGAACGTACGCGTTTAGCTTTGCCTCATAGGCAGCATATACCCCATCACTAATGCTAAGTATACATGGTAGTGTCCCCATATTTGTAAGGTAACTGGGTTTAGTACCCGACCACCCAAGATAGGGATTTTTTACCGCAAACCACAACGGCCAGTCAATAGGACCGAATCGTTGATCCACATATCCTTTTGCGCGGTTCCAGCTAGCTATAGCACTATCGTTGATATCTTTCAACGCAGCAGTATGTTGTCCATCAACATATTTTTTAGTGGCCGCATCTTGTTCTCCAACCGGTTCAGCGACATTGGTGATTCTATGGGTGCCCATATTGAGTTCCTCTGTCATCGTTCCACGTTTAGAGAGCCGCTCCGTAAAACCACGCGTAGCAGCATCACTAGGTCCCGAAGGCTCCCCCAGATTAGTGAGGCGAAACCCGCCCATGGATAGTGTACCTTGCATAGTGTCCCCATACTTGCTCACGAGCCCATCCCGGCTGAGTTGTACAACAGTCCCAGCCTCTCCGCCGCACTTTCCAACAGACATGGTCTATACCATACGTAGTATTATGTCTTCAAATTGCTGCCCGCCCGCCAGCCCACGAAGCACATGAAGGCATAAATGGCCACAGATCACATCGTCTGCCCTCTGCAACTGAAAAGTCTGGGTGCGCACGGGGCACCCTAGATAATCCAGGATCTCCTGGGGCGGGTCAAGCCCGAAACTATCGAAGTAAACCGCCATAGGCCCCGCCTTGTAATAAGCCACCCAGTGGGTCCCCTCACCCTCTGATGAGTCTAGATTGACAATCCCACATTCCGGGCTGTGTAGAGCTGCGGGAAGACCATCGCGCATAAACACACCACGGAAGTGGGGTATATCCTTAGCCGCCTTCTCAATATCAAAGTTGCTTAATGCTTCTTTTTTTTCATCCCCTTACCACCTCTAGCCAGGTACACACCCTTACCCCCCACCCCAAGCATGTCCCTAAGACCAGGTTGGTTGGCCAACACCAACTTCAAAATATCCTCTCCTAAACCCCCCAGCTTAGGCCGCCCGGCCAGTGCCAAATTCATAACATCCTCCCCGAAACCCTGACCCTTCCTCGCGCGGCCAACTTGCTCAATACTGCGAGACACACCACCCACTTCACGCATCACCCTACCCAGAAGGTCATCCCCAAAACCCCGACCCTCCATCGCCCGGTTATGACGAGCCTGATCAACTGCCTGTGCCACACCAGCAGCTCCACCCATCAAGCCCCCCAGACCACCCAGCCAGGGGAGCGCCTTAGCCAAGAGAGGGATCACAGCCCCCAAGGCGGGGAAAAACCCACCCACCTTAACCATCTTTTTGATTTGACTCTTCGAGAAGGCCAGCTCAGCCCCAGAACCCGCCGCCACATTCTTCTTAATATGGTTAATCTGACGCTGGGTCAGGCCGACTTTATCAGCACCATGCAGCTGCCCCACACCCAGGCGTAGGGTGGCACCAGTGCCGTCTTTCGCCACCTTGACCAACGTCTCTTTCTACCCGGAGAGAGGCTCAGCCCATATGATACCAATGCCATAGTTATTTCACTATATCTCTAGTGTTTAATTCAAGACTGTAGTAAACTTCCTACCGTCAGATTCTAAGAACAGAGACTTATCTGCAAGGACCACGGCGAAAGCCTTGGTGTCTGCAGGCACAGCAGCGTCAAATACCACCTTGAGGGTGATAGCCTGAACACTGTTCTTAATGGCTTCAAACTGGGCGCGCATATCAATAACATGTATGGGGTAGAGCGCCACGAAATCCATAGGACTCACCAAGTTGGACGACTCCCGAGCTGTAATACCATAGAACGCCTCCTTGAAGTCAGCAAAAGCTTTGTAAGCCCGAGAGGTTTTATACTCTGCGAAGTCGATGTTCATATCCACTAGTGGATAGCGCGCGCTGTTGATCAGGGCGTGAATATTCTTCACCTTCACATGATCAAATACGGCACTGTTCTTCACCTGGTCGTTTTCACGACCTGTTTGAAAAGCCACCAGGATCCACCGAGGTTTCTCTGTTTGGGATTTAACCCCCAACTGCCAGGTGAAGGATGTGGACTGCGGCACCGCCAAGCTATCACACTGTAAGGCGCGGAAAGCCACAGGCACTCTAACCTTATTCTCTATCAGGGTCATGAGCGAGCTCATATAGCTCAGAGAGGGTATAACATGAGGCATCATCCAGGCGATCTTGGACAGTTCGATTTTACCCTCAGGTACCGCCGCCGCACGATGGATGGTATGGGCATCACTCTGACGATCTAACAGTAGGGACTGCTTCACCCCATAGAGCACCTTCTCGTAATCATTGCAAAACCCAAAGAAATATTTGAGTGGAACACAGAAACTGAAGTTGCCCGGAGTTGTAGGTTTACCCATCATGATAAGCCGCCGCCTTTCCCAACCGGAATTCCCCGCCGCAGCCGCCCCCACATCAGAGTCCTTATACCAACCCATATTGAGGCCTTCGCCCCAAGCAAAGTCCTCCCCACACGACAGAAGAGTCATCATGGTGGTGGCCTGCCCCGGATATGACACATCATCGATGGTGTTGTTGTTAAGTTGGTAACGTATTTTACCAAACATGAACGCAACAGCATTGTTAACCAAAGCCGCCTGACTGTTCGCGTCATAGTGTTCCTCTCGAAACGATCTGAGCTTGCCTTCTACTAGAAGATAGCTCTTGGAGGGGAGTGTGAAGGCATCCTGAGCATGTATATCAATTTGGATGGTGTTATTCTGGTTAAGGGCAGCTGGGTTCTGCGACTCATACTCCCGATACTCAAAGGATTCAATACCCTCATCGACATGCACGGGCTCGGAAATTTCAAGCATGGAAGTGCGTTGCTCGTCCATGGTGATATTATAAACGTCTAGACTTATCTCTAATTGTCTTGAAACCTCCACCTCGGCTGGCGATGTCCAACGACTCCAGACTGGGCAGGACATCGGGCTGGACTGTGGGCTGGACAGCGAGCTGCTTTAAAACCTCAGCGCTCTTAGCTGTGAGTTCCCTCTTCAGCTGGGGCGGCAAAGGCCTGAGCGCGTCCACCAGCTTCTTGGCAGCCGCGCCTGCGGAGGCCACAGACTCCGTCGTCTTGGCCACATTCCTAACTATGGGGCTGCCAACAAATTTGGCAACTTTACTGACGGCACTGGGTATCACCTTAGCGCCTGAAGAGACCAGACTTCCAACCGCCCGAGCTGCCGAGCCCAACCAATCGAACATCCCCCCACCTACCCGCCTCCGACGTCTTGGGAAAACATACATGGTTACACACTGCGAATATGTAGCCTTATAGTTATTTTCTCGCCTCTAAAGTTTAATTGTGCACCGTCTTGGTCAGTCAACCAGACGCGTATGCTGTGTATACTACCAGCTTGGGAGATGGTACGACTCCCGAGCTGTAATACCATAGAACGCCTCCTTGAAGTCAGCAAAAGCTTTGTAAGCCCGAGAGGTTTTATACTCTGCGAAGTCGATGTTCATATCCACTAGTGGATAGCGCGCGCTGTTGATCAGGGCGTGAATATTCTTCACCTTCACATGATCAAATACGGCACTGTTCTTCACCTGGTCGTTTTCACGACCTGTTTGAAAAGGTTAGAAAAGGTTAGAAAAGGTTAGACAGCAGTTCTGGGAGACTCTAAGATCTTATAGCCGGGGCACACGTTGGGGAAGAATGAGTAGATGGTGGGGTGGGATCCCCCACCGAGGTAAGACCCACTCACCACATTGCAATTGACCAGAATGCTATTCACATGGAAGATGTCAATTGGTTTCTCCCCTTCTTTATAGCCCTTAGTCAGTATTTGTGGGTCGAACCCCAGTATTTTGCGCAAAGACGAAGCACCCATATCAACCTCATAGTCTGGGTTGGTTATCTTTACAAAAGCTCGAAGGGTTGAGGGGTTGGGTCCTATGGTAATGTAATACTTCTCCTCAGCCTTCTCATCCCAATCCTTGACCTCCTCCATCTTTCTTTGAATCTCTCGATTGATCTGGGCGAGCTCATAGGCCCCCTCTTCTATAGTGATGGTTTTCCACTCCTTCTTCCCCACACGGTAGACGAAAGTATTGTTGGTGGAGTTAACATTGCTGATGGAGTTGTAGGTCTCTAGATTAAGCAAGGCCAGCTCGTATGACTTCTGGGGGTCAAGGTACAGCGCTGGGGAGTAGTAGGTTGTCCAGTCGCTTTTATCCGACGTTACCACCAGGGACATATTCTCCTTCGGCGCGAGTCGCACCTCCATCGCGGCGAGCCGGTCGCGGATGTCCTTCAACACTTGAAGCTCCATGTTTAATGAATGAAGATTCTTCTGTTCAACTTGATGACCTGCTCCGTAGAGATCACTCCACTGCGCATAAGCTCATCCAATATCGCAGATATTTCTGTGTCAACACCTGTATTCCCCGCCTCCTTTGAGGCCACTAACAAGGCTAGGCGCTCCACCAGAGTGTTGGGGTCGTTGTAGTATAATACACCACTACCTCGGATTAGTCCGTATTTTTTTCCTTTTTTGTTATAGACTGGTATTTCGGCAAGTTGGGCCAGCCGGCTAAATGTCTCAATAGCCTGTGGGGTGTATTGTCTTGTTTTGACGAACCGCTTGGTTAGGAGATCGTACAGCGTCTCATCTGCTGGAGCCGACAATACTAGGGTGTCCCCATCAAAAGCTTGCAGCCGGCCCGCAGCCAGAGCTGCTGGATCAATAGTTAGGGTGCCGAATTTACCTCCTCGGAGTTTCAGCCCTTGCCCACGAACAATAACTCCTTGTCGTTTATTTAATATAAGTTTAAGACGGTCCCTAAATAACTGTATGTTCTCAATCTCATAATTTAAATCTCCCAGTTCCTCCTGTGTGATACCCCTCTTCTTCTTCCTCCCCCCGAGCGTGTGTGAATTAAGTTTTGCGGACTTGTCAAGAAGCTTTTGAATGTCTGCATCTGGTGTGTTGATGAGTACGCTAGGCTTTGGGAAGTCGTATTTGTTAAGAACTTCCTCATCTATGTCCTGATCCATGTCAATTATAATAGCTTCTGGAGGAGTCACTGGGGCTATGGTCTCCTCTGCTCTGGCCTCCTCTGCTCTGGCCTCCTCCAGGGCTCTGGCTCTGTCCTCAATGGCCCTGTTCAATGCCACAATGGCCTGAGCTAGCTCGTTAGCTTGTTTGTTTGTTCGTATAGCCAATGCACTGGTTTGTCTGTCAGCTATTTTAGCCAACTCACCGGTCTGAGTTTTGATGATTTGGCTTATTGCCCCCGTTTGTTGCGCTGACCTATCTGCTACAGTTTTAGTAATTGGTGTGAAGAGTTTGGCTGCCTCCTGTTGTAAATCTGCTTCCCCCACCCTCTCCGCCAGAAACCGCTGCTTCAGACGGTCCCGACGCGCTAGATAATCCTTCACAAAAGCGTTACGCTTTGCTTGGTTAGTCACATCAGCCCACATGTTGTTGCTATCGCAATGACATATATATCTAAATAGAAGACTTTGGGATATAGAACCGATCGAACCCACATCGGTATTTGCCATCGTGGGCCTTGCTGGTCAGGTCGATTACAGCGAACCCGTAAGGTTTGCTAGTGCACTCTGTGAAGAACTCCCTGAATTCGTCAAAGGGCATATCACCACCAACATAGGAGTCGTGGATGGCACGCAGGTTCTTCGTGTCTTGGTTAAAGATCACCAATAGATTAGCATTGTCGCGGATGGCCTGCTTGGGAATTCTGAAGAAGCTCTGGGTTAGGTAGAATGTGTCGGCACCGCCGTGCCGGCCCTGGCAGAAGTACTTCTCGATCGGCCCCTGCTTCTCCAGCATGACATCGTCAAAGACCATGACAGCTCTCTCTTCAGGGTTCAGGTCCTCGACTGGGATGATGTCTTCGGCTGAGCTATGACAGGAGGCAAAATTTTGCCCCGCAACCTGCCCAACAGACTCGGCCCAATCCTGGAGGAACTGGTACTTGTCCTGCCCCAAAGACTTCGAGTACAGGTGCAGCCGGTCATAGTTTAGGTAGCCCGGCTTCAGTAGTAGGTTGAGCATCATGTTTGTTTTTCCGCACCCCGATGGCCCGCACACAACACAACGAACGGTGTCCGGCAGCAGCCAGTGGTGGTGGTGGCGGGCTTTGTCCTCAAGGTCGAAGTTGGTTATCTCCATTTTAAATATATACACATTTACAATATCTTCAATATGTATTGCCTGCGCTGTAAGAAGCAGACTCCTACGCTGGAGGAGTCGGAGGTCGTGCTGAAAAATCGTCGAATAACCAAGCGCGGTCTCTGTGAAGTTTGTGGTGCTAAGAAGAGCCAGATTGTTGGTATGGGGCTCCTCAACAAAGCACTGAATATGTTGCCTTTGCCTGAGCTGCATATGAGGCTGCCCGAGGGTGTCAGCTCTGAGGATGTTCCTGGAGGCTCGTTCCAGAATACAGGGAAATATAGCTACTGCGGCCCTTTCACTAAACTAGATAAGCGGATGGCCCAAGGCTATGAGGGGACCAACACACTCGACCGCGCCTGCAAGGCTCACGACATTGCTTATGCGGCCCATAGCGATACAGCTAACCGCAACGTTGCTGATGATGTCCTAGCCGCGGCGGCTGAAAATATTGCAGCGTCTGGTGGTGCCCCCGACTGGGAGAGTCGCGATGCCCGCATAGTCTCGGCCCTGATGTCTGCCAAGAGCCGCTTTGGTATGGGCGCGCCCTCGTTTTGAATATATAGACATCTGTAGTATATCAATATGTATTGTTTTCGGTGTAAGAGACAGACCCCCACTAAGGGTGGGACGATTAGCAGGATGAAGAATGGACGGTCGGTTAAGCGTGGCACCTGCATTGTGTGTGGTGGAAGGAAGAGTCAGATTGTTAGTGGGAAAGGACTCATCCTGGGGACCAACTCACCAATCAAGGACATCCCCATCTTGGGCTCCCTCTTGGGGTGGTTGTTATAGAGATATGTGATATGGCCTTACAATAATGGAGCGTGTTTACTACAGCCCGCAAGGTTATTGGAAAGGGCATTCCGCTGTGAAGAAGCTGGCCGCGGCAGCTAAGGTCAGTGAGACTGCGGCTAGGGAGTGGCTTCAGAAGCAGGCTATCTGGCAAATCTACCTGCCACGACCTCGCTATATTCCACGACCCCACATCGCCGAGTCCACACCGAATGCTGTCCATCAGGCAGATCTTTTGTTTCTCCCACATGATCGCGTTGGTTCTGGCCGCACGGCCAGGACCTATAGGTATGCCTTGACGGTGGTTGATGTTGCCTCACGCTACAAGGAGGCTGAGCCGCTAACAGATAAGAGTAGCGACGCGGTCGCATCAGCACTTGGGCGGATCTATAAACGCGGGCCGCTCAGATGGCCTAATCTTTTGCAGATTGACCCTGGGCGGGAGTTTATGGGTGCCGTCAGTCAGTTGGTGGCTAAGCATAAGACACAGGTACGCCGTGGGCAGGCAGGGAACCATCGTCAGCAGGCCATTGTCGAGCGGTTCAACCGCACTCTGGCAGAGAGACTGTTCGGGGCCCAATATGCCCAGGAGTTGTTACTCGCTGCCCGAGGCTCAGATGAACGGTCGGTCGAATGGGTGAGAGCTCTACCCCAGGTAGTCGCTGCGATCAATAATGAGGTGACGCGTTTGACTGGTAGGAAGCCAGCTGAGGCAATTAAGGATTCGTCCGTCTCCCACGCTCCAGCCGCGCCAGCCCGCCGCGCTATCGGGCGTAAGGAACCTTTGATTCCAGCCGACTCGCAGGTCAGGTATCTCTATTCGGCGGGCGAGCTTGAAGGGGGTCAGCGTCGGGCCACTGATCCTACATGGTCGCTGACCGTGCACAAGATTAGTCATATCACCCAGCAAGAGGGGCGGCCCTCTCTTTACTATCTGGTGGATGGGCCGGCTCGTGGATTTGTGCGCGAGGAGCTGCTCGTTGTCTCCCCAGACACGCAGCTACCCCCTAGCAGGATTCTAGGAAGCCGTAGGCCCTAGTGTTGATACCATCAGCACAAATCCACTTTTTCGTGTCCATGGGGCTCAGAGATGTTTTATTCATCTCATAAACCCCTATCTGGTGGCCCTTGCTTCGGATGGCCACCTGTGTGTGTTTGTATTCCCGCCGGCTGAACAGACTGTCCTTGTAGTGTTCGTGTCTGAGGTCCTTCTTCACAACTGTCCGAGCCACTCCTTTAGCTTTCTTAATGCTGATGGTCTCCTCTAGGATTGAGTACATCTTTGGTCTGAGACCGACGAACTCAGCTATCGAACGACCATTGCACTCGTCTTTGAATTTGCCGACCACCTTTTTATTCGCAGTCGAATGGTTGGGGTGGCCACGTGGATAATCTGAGAAGTCGTACCAGTCGGGGTGAGCCTTCATGTCCGCGTACACATCCTCAGTCTCCACCTGAAGTAGAAGAGAGTCAGTATCTGTGTAGCAGAGCTGGAGTCTATTACCGTATTGGGGTTTAAGCCGGTTGTACCAGAAGTCGTACATGAGGTGCTTGGATAGGTCCAGGATGGCCTGCCCACAATAGACGGGTTTATTCAGCTGGACCTTGTTCTTGATGCTGTGCACCGCCACCAGTCCACCATCGAAGATTCTACACGATTCGTAGTTGGGGCTGGCGATTAATTTTCGGAGTCGGTCAGTCTCGGTGCCTCTGACAAGGTTGACTCTGATACGCTTGCGAACATTCTCCATACTCTTCCCAAAGACGGCATTGTTCATCAGCTTAAAGAAGTCCTTCTCAAATTCCGATTTGGCTTGGGCCCGTAGAGAGGTGTTCATCTCTATGTAGGGCTTCATCCATTGGGACTGACTGAACTTGATGGCTCGGTGGATTTGGGTGACCTCTAGACCGAGGCTGTGATAGAGTTTGAGATTGCGGTAGTGAACGACGTATCGCTCCTTGTTGTGGAGGTGAGGTACCAGCTTTGTTTGCTCCGTGAACTTACCCCCCAGTTTGTTCTGGAGCTCGCGCTGATAGCTGCTCAACCAGGCTTCTGGGACGGTCATGGTTTCTGGAGCTAGCGGATAGTCGCTGTGGGCTTCATGTAGATGCGCTGGGTACTTCATATCAACCTCAACAAGCCATCCCTCTGGGGCGTTGTCGGGGGTGTTGAGTACCTCCTCGAGAGTTGGATTGGCCCATTGGAACCCTCCGGTGGGGAGGTATTCCATCATGGCCCACCCATACAGGTTATTTGCATCTAGGTACATGATCCACGAATTGGGTGTTGTGGGGTCATAGTCTGAAGTCTTGGGTTTGTTGGCCTTAGCATACCTCTTGGAGACCATGGCCACACCCCCTCGGAGACCCTTCTCAAAGAGGAGGTGCATATCCAAGTCGGTTAGGAGCTCGAGTTGCACCTTCGTCTTTTTTAGGAGTGCGTCCCATGCCAGGCCTGGTGCACTGATGTAGTGGGCTGGGTCGAGTTGATATACCTCCATACAGGTGTCTCGGAATGCCTCGAACATATCAGCCAACAGACTGACGTCTGTTTTCAGGTATAGGTCATGGTAGCCTCCGAGTGTTTTGCAATCGAGCTCCTGCCACACTTTCTGGGCGTGGGCATAGTCAGAGTCACTGATTCCTTCTCGGGTGAGCTTGCTGTAGAATGCCTCTTTGGGTGGTAGGCGGTCCTCTGCAAAGCGCTCGAAGCTGTCCATATATTCGTAGGGGTATACACCCTTACGGAGAAGGAGATGTGACTGGCTCTGGCTTAGCGTGGTCCTGAACTTGCTCATTAAGACAGCCCAGGGGGTGTGCTTCTCAGTGTTGCACGTCTCACATCTTGAGATTATTTCGTTACCTCTATGTGTCAGAGCCATTGATTTACCGCAGTGTGTCAGCTCGCTGAGGTTCCCTACCAGGGTGTCTAGAGAGCTATTCATGAACTGTAGGCTGTCAATGAATTGCAGCTGACCGATGGTGAAGGAGGCGTACTTCTCTATGGTGTTTGGTATGCAGGTGATTGTTGTGTTGTCTACTTGTTTGGTTTGCCATTGGCCGTCTTTCTTCTTTTTGTAGACTGTTCTTTTTTCCCCAGTCCAGACGACCGGCCGCTTGCATGATGATGTGGGAGTCGTATCCTCTGAGGTTGTGAAAGACTACAGGTATCCTCAGCTTGTCTCTGTTGATGCGCCATGCCAGATTACAGACATTGTGAGCTGCACCCCGGTATTTGCCTGTAATATGGCAGTGGTCTCTCACCTTGTCCTCCTCCAGCGGCTCTTTACAGATGTGGCAGGTGGTGGCGGAGGCAAAGTCTTCACGGTCTTTTTGCCCCAGCACCATCAGAGCCGGCCGCTGTAACTTGTGGTGGATGGTGGCCTGCTCTTGCCCCAAGCGTTTGAGGAATTCATCGGCAGCATCCCCCCCCCCCGATATACGACAGGGTTTGTGGTGAGGCCGTCGCAGCGTACAATGGTGTAGCCGAAGCCGCAGGGGGGCTGCTGGGCAAGTTGTCGCGTGTTGCTCTGGCTTGGATCCATTGCCGCGCCATGTACGGGAACGTTCAACGTCTCAAAGTCTGCGTATATGATGTATGGAGCCCTCATCTGTTTCTGGAGGGACTTGAAATTCATCTTTAGGCATGACATTCACCTGGCAGGCTGTGTTGATGCCTTGGCAGAGTGGCACATGTTGGTCCAAGGTTTCCTTAGAGGAGTGTACATGGAGACAGTTGAGACATGGATACTTCTTACCCTCATATTTACTGTTTCCATATAGAAGCCGCCCCACATCCTTGACCCAGACATAGTGCCTATTCTCATCCTTACATAGGAGCAAGAGGTTGATTTGGTTGCGCTGGAGTGTGTTGGTCCGGAGTATGGTTGGTCCTTTGTTCCACCCAAAGACTCTGATGGCTATGGTAGGATTCTGGTTTTCAAACTTTGCAATGCTGGTCAGCTGCATTGGGAACTCGATTCCTTCAAAGTTTAGCTCTCCCAGGTGGGCGCTATAATTGTTGAGCCTATCAGGATGCCCTCCATGTGCTACTGGGTAGAGTGCTGAGAGTATGGCCCATTCAAAGCAGCGGTTGTCCTCATTCTTCACATTCACAACACTGCGTGGTGGGATGAAGCTGGGGGTCGCGAAGTAGCTAGAGCCTCGGAATGGTTGGTATTTTGCGATGTAGAGGTCGAGCTGCACACACTCATCATAGGCCCAATCCGAACCCTGTTCAGTGAAGCACTCACTGTCAGCGAATATCTTGGCTCTGGCAAGCTTCAGCCCCTCATCAATTTCCCCCTCGTGCAATACTTCATAGTTCCTGCTTCCATGGGCGGCGATTGCCGTAATCTGTTCGCCTTCTGGGGTGGTGCGATAGTATTTTAGATGGAGATACAGCTGCATTTTAACACTGCCATAATCCCCCAACCCTTTTACCACCAGGGCTTTGATGGCGGGCTCCATCGAAAACATAAATAGTCCAGGCTCATCATAGTCGACGCTACCTTCTGGGACGCTTGCTTCATATTTTCTCAGGCTCCCCTCAATCTCCCGGGTGAGTTTCAATTCGGGTGCCTTGCGAATTAGCTCCGCCAACTCATCAACCGTTTCCTCTCGCACACTATCAGCTCGGGCAAGGAACTCTGCTTCGAGGTCGGTGTGGCGTTGAGCACGCTGTTGGGCGCGGTGTCGTCGCTCGGCGACGATCGCAGCTCGGTCCGCGGCGGTACCATGTACAAATCTCAGAGCGGTGGTAATCCCTGCTTCAAGTCGTGCCCCATGTAGATTGGGGTTCTTCTCGAGCAGGGAGGCCCTAGCCATCTCACGTGCTCTGGATATTTCCCCCTCAAGAACGGCCTTCCTCCTCCCACTGTATGGCATGCCATACTCGCGGGCTTGCTGTTTCAATTGATTCAGCGTAGGCATGGTTAAATACTTAGATCCGTCAGTCTCTAACAGGTGAGTGTGAACGTACAGTGGATAGTTCCATATCTCTAATTGACTTTTATATTTCTGTGATCATAGCCAATCGTTGAAACTCGGTGTTAAAAGGCTTTACCTTTTCATGGTACCATGTTCGGCGATTGGCTGCGTTATAACCACACTCCTTACAAATTGATAGATAGTTTGTGACCCCCCTCCCACAGCTTCTGCACGGTTTGGTACATGTCCCTTTCCGCACCAGAACTGCATGTACTTTACAGTACTCCCGCATACAACTACGCTCACAGAGAGCAGTTGAATTTAGCCGTAGCCACTTACAGTTGTTCTTCGCGGTACGCATCTTGGTATGTCTGCGGATGATACCCTCTAAATCAGCGGCTCGGTCGCCTGTAGGTGGCCAGTATGTGCGCTCCGGGAGGATGGCGCCCCGGGGCCTAGGGGGGGGGGCGGGGCCCCGGGGGTTGGATCCCTAGGGGGCTGTTGTTTTGGCGCTCCTGTGGTGCCCCGGCCGTTTTGGCCCCAAACCGCTATTATACATCTACTACAGTTTCAAATGACGGTAAATTTCAAATGTGATATAGATGATAATGATTAATGTAGATGATATGAGTGTATGATAGTCTCAATGAACGTCAATGAATGTCAATGTCGTCTTGTCTTCACTTTCTTTCGTATCTGATTGAGCTGCCTTGTCTGACTTTAGCTTGACCTCTAATCTCCTACTGTTGTGCGAAAAAAATTTGCTTTTACACAACTGTAAACGTGAATGTGATAGATGTTGACATGATGATTATGTCAAACAAGATGGTTCACTTTATAATTGTACACAATCAATTAAATGACAAAACTTCAGCGGTGGTTCAAGCTCCACACAAGATGATACACGTCACATAGTATTATATTCAATGGTAGTGAGCGGTGGTTCAGAAAACTTCTGACGCCAAAATGGTATTTGGCGGTTGTTCAATGATCACGGTTCTGACACATAATGGTGTCCTAATTGATGTATGGTAATGGGCGTTCGTTCAAGGAACTTCTGACACCAAATGGTGTCCTGCCTGTCAGCAACTCACTTGCCACAGGCATACTGAGATCTCTTACCCGTCTGTAATTCACCAAAAAAAAAAAGATGTCCTTTGGTATTCTACCATCATCCATCCTCCTCAGATGTCCTATCGATCTAAGTCTACGAAGACTGAGCATAGAATAAACCGTCACAGAACCTGATCTGTCCAATACTTCAGTATTTGTGATTTTGTCTTGCCACTTAATACCAACAATTCTTCGCAGACACCGCATATGAAAGCTGTTTAAACGTTTCTCTTGGTGTGAGTAAGTTGTCCAGGTTTCACTGCCATAAAGAAGAGTACTAAGGACACAAGCTTGATAGGCAAGGACTTTTGTTTTGGCAGTAAGCTTCCTGTTCTCCCAGACTCTTTTTCTTAACCTGTTCATTGTTGTTGCTGCCTTACCAATCCGGATGTTGAATTCCTGATCTAGGGATAATTTGCTATTTACCACTGATCCTAGATATGTAAGATGGTCTACCATCTCTAGTTCGGCGTCGTCAATAAAGATTGATGGTACCCCATGTGCACCTTGTGACATAATCTGTGTCTTCTTTTTGCTAATTGTTAAACCAAATTCAGAACAAGTATTGGAGAATGCAGATAGCAGACATTGCAATTCTTCCTCAGAGTGGGTCGTAACTGCAGCATCATCTGCAAAAAGCACCTCTCTTATCAGTACCCTCCTAATTTTGGTCTTGGCCTTCAATCTCTGAGCATTGTAGAGGCCGCCATCTGAGTGTGAGTGAATGTATATACCACCATCCTGATCTCGAAAGGCATATTTCAGTAGAAGCGCGCGCGCACACACACACACACACACACACACACACACACACACACTCACAGAGAGAGAGAGAGAGAGAGAGAGAGAGAGAGAGAGAGAGAGAGAGAGAGAGAGAGAGAGAGAGAGTTACCCACAGTGTGTTATCACGGACGACAAGACAACACCGTTTGATGCATAATTATTTCATTCACACTCTCGCGTCTGCCGATAATGGCCCATATTTAGTAGCCGTGAGGCTGTGCACTGATTCGTTCCCTAAACATTTTGCACATAATGCATAATTCGTGCAATGAGTCCTTGACCTTGAACGTTAGAAATAGAGTTCTTGCATGTTACATAGAACCAATTTTAACATAAGGCGGCGAATTTAGGACAATTAGTAAACAAGTGAAAAAATCCCGGAAGCCTTGGAGATGTGGTTTTATAGAATAAAATTGTGTGGAACTGCGGTAAAGCTGTGAAAATGTAAACAATATAAAATGACACAAAGTAGTGCAGCTTTATATTACAGAATTACGACACATACAGGACGTTGCGGCGAGTAGCTTTTATCAGCAAACAAACACATTCACAAAACACAACATATAGTCAAGGAGATTTCCTGTGACTACATCAAAACGTGACAACAGTATGAGAAGAACAAAGAGATCAAAAGATGAAAGCAATGAAGAGAAAATAAAAATTGGAAAAAATGTTCATACTTACCTCATAATTCAGAGCTATACACAGCATATACACAGGTTATACACAGCTTGGAATTCTGAGGTAAGTATGAACATTTTTTTGCAATTTACATTTTCTTTTCATTGCTTTCATATTTTGATCTTTTTGTTCTTCTCGTCCTGTCGTCACGTTTTGATGTAGTCACAGGAGATCTCCCTGACTATACGTTGTGTTTTGTGAATGTGTTTGTTTGCGGATGAAGGCTAATCGCCGCAACGTCCTGTATATGTCGTAATTCTGTTATGTAAAGCTGCACTACTTTGTGTCATTTTTTATGGTTTTATAGAAGAATGATGAAAATTAATTGGACAGCCAAAGTGAGCAATCGGGACCTTTTGAGAGAACATAGGTCGCAAAGACAGCTTATCACAAACATCAGAAAGAAGCAGTCATCATTTTCTAGCTACATTTTGAGAAGACAGACACCAGAACATGTTGTGACAACTGGAAAGATTTGTGGAAATAGACATTGAGGAAGACAGCTTAAGAGAATTCTTGACAGTCTTGTGTCATGGCACGGATGGAAGTCAACACACGAACTGATCCATGCCTTCGGAGATCGAAATTTGTGGAGGTGTATGATCGCCCACGCCAGCCGCCAAAGCACTGGATGATGATAAGGCCATGCATCGAGAGGTGAAATAAATTGTTTGATATGACAGTCACGCACGGCACTTTGATACGAGGGGGATTCAAATGAAACCCTTAAAAGCGAGGAGTGACGAGGGGATCTGGCCGACACTCGACGCTCAGAGGAAAGGCGAGACGGACATATAATCAAATTGCTACTGGAACTATTAGTGTTGGAACTCTTCGCTGGTTGCTGAGGATGGGGACGGAGCGCTTATGGGAATGTCCCGAATGCTGTGATGTCGGTTACTAAATTAATCAATCAATCAATCAAACCCTTAAAAGCGTGATAGAAACTACAGTAACCATGCCATTGTTTTGTAACCTGTCGATGTTGTTGTTAAAGATGTCAAGAGGGTTTAGCACGTGACATCACGGTGCAGATTAACACGGTGGCGTCATACTGCCAGTTTAAAGATGACAGCCCCACGTTTTCCTTGCATCAAAGAGGAGCTATAGAAAACTATAGAAATTTATCGGAGAATGAAGGTCCAGTATTGTGATGCATGCCTGTCAGTCCAGCAAGTGTAGGAGTGGAGTAGAAAGTTTCAAGACTTTTCGGTCCAGTGAAGAGGTACAGCAGGAGGTGCATGAGTGGTTACACATGCGACGATGATAATTTATTTTCTACAGGAATCCAAGCACTTTATCGAGGTTAGACTTGATTGAACGCAGTGGTGATTACATCGAAAAATGATACATTTGTTTCTTATTTTTTTTTTAAAGAATATATTCACACCCACACATACACACACACGCGCGCACACACACACGCACGCACACACACGCACACACACATTTAAGGTTGTCATTTGAAGCACCCTCGTATATCTGGAGAACAGCCAATGACTCATGGTGTGTTACTAGGTACAACAAGACAACAACGTTTGATGTATACTTACCTACTTCATACTCTCGCGTCTGCAGCCCATTGCCCATGTTTAGCATTTGTGAGGTTGTGCATCGGGAGGTGAAATACATCGTTGATATCACAGTTATGGCAACCAGACACACGGAGATGATCACAAATTTGGCCCAGTACACCCGCGCAGACCTCATTTCCCGGCTCTGTGATACAGAAAAAAAAAGCATTATTATTGATTAGAGTGTCAGATGTGCTTGTTCCATTGTCAGTTGTCTTCATTAACAGATTCAGTACCAAACACAAAGTAGGTTGGGACCAAACAAGAATGGATGACGGAAAATGGTTTAACGGTTGTTCTTCTTTTTCTTTCGTTCGCTTGAAATGTGTCTATAACTGCAATGCTGTCTCTTGTATGAATTCAACTGTCTTGTTTAGTTCACTCAGCGGTCCATAGAGTTTATCTTCCACTGTCGTCTCTCTAGGCCAGAAGGTTTTCCTAGTTACGCTATGATTTGGGCAGTCTTGGAGTATGTGCTCTGCTTTCTGCGATGCCAGTCCACATGTGCACATGGCTGATTCACCAGTCTTGAATGTTGTATACATGTGGTTGTGTAATCTAGTTTAACAGATGTTACTATGGTAGCAGATATGTTCTATTATAACGCAATGATAATATTTCGACAATTATATAAGCCAATGGCAGATAAGGGA
Source organism: Cepaea hortensis (assembly GCA_963921405.1). Classification (NCBI taxonomy): domain Eukaryota; kingdom Metazoa; phylum Mollusca; class Gastropoda; order Stylommatophora; family Helicidae; genus Cepaea; species Cepaea hortensis. The sequence goes on along the minus strand of OY992876.1, from coordinate 493,317,757 downwards.
AGTCGCTTTATATAGATGATCTTCCCATGGCATTTAACCAGTTAATTACTGATATAGAACTCAGAAGTTTTGTGCATTCCTTTCCGTGCAATCTGGGCTCTGAAATATTCTTGCATCCATCGAAGCGAGGAAGGTTTTGACTTGTTCTCCCAGCCCAAACGAACGTACCATCATCACGGGTACAACTAACCGTTGTAGGGGTTAAACCCGCTACCAGGGCATCAGCACACCGGATGTTTACGAACGAACGCTCTTATCCATTCCCCCATGCTGATCCTCCAATTCACCAAATGATAATGAATTATATAACTAGGTCTAACATGCAATTTTAGAATAGAGGTTGTATCTTTAATGACTACGCAGTGATTGAAAATATTGCCGGTCCAAGTTTTATATTCACCCTCTGTAAAGTTCATGCAAAATAATAGGTAAATACAAAACTTGAACTGGCAATATTTTCAAACACTGCGCAATCATTAAAAATACACCCTGTATTTATACACGTTACCTTGGTCAGTAATATCCAAATTTATCAATGCTCGCAAAACGACAGATAATAAATAACATATTGACACCAACCCTATGCTAGCAATGTCAAACTTAGACATTATCCAAATCTGACTGGCACCTGGCAGTCTAGATAGACGATAGTGTGTAAACTGGGTGTATACCTCTTCATAGCACAAAGTCTGGGCTGAATTTAGAGACCACATATTGCCTATGCCAGTGGTTCTCAACCGGTGGGGAATTTCCCCCCCCCCCCAGGGGGGAATTTTAGGGTTTCCATGGGGGAATGAAGACCATTTCAAGATCGCGTTAATACAAGAACCGATTACTTGATATTGTTTTTCCCTTCATACTTTAAAGAAAGTAGACCCACAAATCATGTTTTATGTGGATGTCTAGACTTGTTTTAGTATATGCTATTAAATCTACCTTCCGTGTTTACGTATACTGTGTAGGGGTGGGGGGATTTTTACATCGGAAATGTGAAATGGGGAGGGGGGAATGACGTTCTGATAATATGGTGAAGGGGGCACGGGCCAAATTTTTGATAGGAAGGGGGATATGACGTTCTGAAAATATGGTGAAGGGGGGCACGGGCCAAAAAAGGTTGAGAAGCACTGGCCTATGCAGTATGATCCCTCTCTCGGAGCTGACTAGTGTACACAAGAGGAAAGGTAACACCAATACATCTGGAACAAGGCAAGCCGCAGATGCTGCCGGATCAGGAAAGCAATGCTGTAACCATCTACCTATTTTAGCTTCCACGCTAGACCAGTTGTCGACCAAAGCTTAGGGCCTGGTCTACCCTGCCATGACATGCAGTCTCTAGGTTACATTAAGGTGACAGGGAAAGCCTGGCCACATATTTCTCCCTACACACCGACCTACAAACTGTGATGGTCTAAACACTTCACATATGTACACCGGGTCGTTGTTACTGGACTTGATTTGGTTTTAACTGTTTCACTGCCAAACAAAATGTAGGTGTGGACCAAACATGGTGCACAATCAAATGAACAAGTATTATTATATACATTTCCATTCGATTTGGAAGCCGACCGCTTTGCGCTGGTTTTCATACACTAGTATGAGTGCTGGTTGTTCAGAAATCAGTGGCAACCTACTGAACGTAAACTTGCCAAGTAATCACAACAGCCAATTAGCAGGGGCTGACTGTGACGTCCTTTACAGAATATGCAACTAACTTTTTTTCAAAAGTATATATATACTGAAGCACATTACAAAGCACAACTATTATATATAGTGATGCCGAGAATTTGAAAAAAAAGGTGTGGGAATGGGGTTCCTTGTGTTTGTCATGAGATAGAAAACAAATGGTTGCTAGAATAGAAAATGCACGATTGAACCTACGGGTTTGTGTACAGACTACATGAAAACAATGAAAGTTACACGTGCAACACGATTTCTAACAGCTATAACATTGACAACGTGTACGCGTTGTGGCAGTATACTCGGTATGACAAGGCCGTTGAGACAAAACATCCAGAACATGTGCTTGAAATGCCACGACAATCTGAAAACAACCGCCAACGAGCCATTGGTATGTTGGAGACAGGAACGAGCTTGGTGGTCATTGCCAAAAGGATGAATTACTACCACAGCACTATTGTACTTCTCAATTAACGTTACTGAACTACTGGCAGTGCCAGGGTTAGACTTCAGAATGGCCTACCACGAGTTACTTCTCCTGTACAAGATCGTCATATAGTGATGAGTCACCTAAGGAATCCTTTTCTCCCCGCTAGTCAAACAGCAACAGCAATAGTGGGTAGACATGGGCAAGTCTCTCGAATGACAGTCATATGACGACTCAGAGATACAGGACGTGCTGTAAGACCACCTTATGTTGGGCCAAACTTGACCCACAGACATCATCAGCAGCGCCTGCAATGGGCAGAGCAACATGTCACATGGACTAGACAACAGTGGAATCCTGTCATATTCATAGACGAGAGCAGATTCAACCTGTCCTTTAATGATAGACTCATGCTGGTTTGGCGCGGTGTGGAGAGCGCCCTACAGATTGATGTGTTTGTCAGGACAACCGATTTGGGCGTGGCAGTATTCACACTTGGGGATAATTCAGTTTTCACCATAGCTTGTCTCTTTACGTCTTCCATTGACATATTAATACAATGACATATCGAGATGAGGTTCTGGATGCATTGATTGCTCCTGCGCTCACAAAGTATTCCCACTTGCAGCTTATCCAGGAGGGTAACGCACGCGCGCAAACCGCATGCATTACTCGGTAATGTTTACAGCAACAGAACGATTGATTGGCCTGCGCTATCACCAGACATGTCCCCCATAGAACATCTGTAGGATGGGCTTGAACACAGAGTCTACAGGCAAGGTTCTGCAGTTAATCTGCAACAGCTCGAAGTTGCTCTTAGATGTGAACGGGACTTGATTCCCCGGGAATTCCTTCAGAGACTTGTGCGTTCCAAGTGGAACCGCTGCCAAATTTGTTTGCAAGCACACAGTGGGCATACCAGATACTGAGGATAGTGTGAATGGATGTTTGTATGGGTAGAATTTTTGGTTTTCTACCTTGCCTGCCAAGAATACAATGAATTTCGTAACAATCAAATGTACAAATAAATGACCAGCATGGATTCATAGGACCTCTTCTTCTGTTTCAAGTCTCAAATGTTTCCCAATGAAATATATTCCTACACACGCTTCCACACTCACACAATCAGTCACACTCGTCACTTACTGTCAATGTTAACACCATTCCAGTGGTGGCCACAGAAGGACCAAAGAACTGCTACTCCTATCAATGTGAGACTGCGCGAAAGGAAATAACTCGGAGATAGGCACTGTAGGTTAATAACGCATGTTTGTGCGCTGGGGTAAGCAGGCGAATGAAATTTTATGTGTTAAAGTGAAGAAGGAGGTGAGGAGCTGTATCATAGGTAGATAGGTAGATGAAGAAGAAAAGGAGGAGGTGGAGGGAAAGCCAAGATAATAACAATAATAATAATACTAAGAAGAAGAAGAAGAAGAAGAAGAAGAAGAAGAAGAAGAAGAAGAAGAAGAAGAAGAAGAAGAAGAAGAAGAAGAAGAAGAACGAACGAACGAACGAACGAACAAACGAATGAACGAACAAACGAACGAACGAACGAACGAACGAACGAACTTTATTTTATAAGGGTAACAAATTGGGCACGCAGGCCCGTCTTACATTCGGCCCTTTCGATCACTCATCTTTCATTCATCAAATGTGCATGTTACATTTACATAGGAAAAAAAAACGTTGTCAAATGGATGTTGTAAGCTATAACAATGCATATTACGCATGGTACATTCACACATTCACATGGGGGGACGGGGGGGGGGGGGGGACGGGACGGGACATTGTCAAACGAAAGTTGTAAACATAAACAGTACATATTGCAATGTTGTGAGAAACATCCATCATCCACCCTCACACCCCGCAGCCACCCACACATCCCTCAGCCACCCACACATCCCCCACCCACTACAACCCACCACCCACACATACCTCCACACACTCACACAGACTCAGGCAAACATACATGCCACCACAAACCCACTGATCCCCCATCCACACACATTTCCCAACCCACACATACATCCCCCACCCATCCCATAACCGACACGCACACACCCACCCACATATTCTCCACCACCCACCCACACACCGCAACCACCCAGCAAAACACACATCACAAAACCACACACACATACCCCGGTTAACCTACAGATTCCGCATCTATCCACGCATACATCCCGCACCCTCACAATTTTCCTTACCTACCCACACACACACATCAGCCAACATACACCAACTCACCCACCCAATATCCGCCACCTCTCAACTACACATCCCCCGCCTATACACATATCCCCACCCACAAACACATCTCACCACCTGCCCATACATATCCCACACCCATAAGCACCAAAAAACGCACACCTCCCACCCACACACACCCCACCACCCACATATACACCACCCACACACATCCGCCGCTCACGCACATCTTCTCACAAACACACACATCCCCCACGAAGAAGAAGAAGAAGAAGAAGAAGAAGAAGAAGAAGAAGAAGAAGAAGAAGAAGAAGAAGAAGAAGAAGAAGAAGAAGAAGAAGAAGAAGAAGAAGAAGAAGAAGAAGAAGAAGAAGAAGAAGCGGAGGAGGAGGAGAAACTGTAGGAGAAGATTACGTGGAGGGGGCCGAGATTCAGACACTTGAACTTAAGACAGACAATACAGACCTACATCTGATCAATTACTGCTGTCTTGTGACCGCCAACAGACACTGGACACACTGCCATACAAATTTTAAAAAAATATGATTATGTGTGGCGATTTCAACAGCCACTCGCAGAACTGGGGCTATTGATCACATGGACCAGAGAGGAGAGAGACTAGAAGACTGGCAGGGTGAGAATAGATTCATCTAGATTAACAAGCTTTCTGATCCACGTATCTTCTACTCAAGACCATGGCACACTACAACTACAGGCAAACGTATGTTTGTGTATTCATATGTTTGTGTATTCTCATCTGTCATATTATCAGTTAAATACCATTTGATTTTATCATGCATAATATAAACTCATGTTCATTACTGTAGTTTTAGTGAGTGAGTCAGTGAGTGTGAATGAGAGACAGAACGAGTGAGCGTGAGAGTGAATGAGTGAGCGGGAGAGTGAATGAGTGAGCGGGAGAGTGAATGAGTGAACGGGAAAGTGAATGAGTGAGCGGGATAGTGAATGAGTGAGCGTGAGAGTGAATGAGCGTGAGAGTGAATGAGCGTGAGAGTGAATGAGCGGGAGAGTGAATGAGCGGGATAGTGAATGAGTGAGCGTGAGAGTGAATGAGTGAGCGTGAGAGTGAATGCGTGAGAGTGAATGAATGAGCGGAAGAGTGAATGTGTGAGCGTGAGAGTGAATGTGTGTGTGTGTGTGTGTGTGTGAGAGAGAGAGAGAGAGAGAGAGAGAGAGAGAGAGAGAGGGGGGGGGGAGAGAGAGAGCATCACTATTTTTACGTCACATACATTTTATGTACACATTTTTTCTCCATGTTTAACATTTTTATGAGATTGCTCATGACAAGTGTCAGTGTATGTGTGTGAGTAAAGTGTGGGAGTTTGTTCATACTAGTTTCAATACTAACGTGAGACATTTTGTATGTGTCTAGATGTGAGGAAGTGTGAGTGTATGTGGAGGATGTGTGTGAGTGTGGGGATATGTGTGGGTGGGGTGTGTGTGGGTGGGGGTATGCATTTGGATGGGTTGGGGTGTGTGGGTTTTGGTGGGTAGTGGTATTTGTGGGTGTTGGTGGGATGTGTGGATGGATGTGTGGGGTGAAAGTAGGCGTGTTGGAATGGGTGTGGGGGGTGTGTGTATGGGTGGAGGATATGTGTATGGGACGGATCCAGGGGATGTGTGTTTATGTGGGTGGAGATGTGTGGATGGTTTGAGGAAGTATGTGTGGGAGGCGGGGTTGTGTGGGTAGGGGATTGTGTTGGGTGGATTTGGGATGGAAGGGCGGGTGGGGAGAAGTGTATGGTGTGTGGGTTTGAGATATGTGTGCGGTGTGCTGGTGGGGGATGTGTGAATGATGTGTGGGTGGATGGTATGTTTGTGGTGGTATGGGTGGAGGATAGTGTGTGGTGTGGGGGATGTGTGTGATGGGTGTGGGGAATGTGCGTATGGGTGGGGTATATGTGTGGGTGAGGAGGGGATTGTGGTGGTTGGGGGAAGTATGTAGGGGAGTGTGGGTGGGAGATGTGTGTGTGTGGATGGGGAATGTGTGAGTGGGGGTGTGTGAGTGGCTTAGGGATGTGTAGGTGGGTGAGGGAGTTGTATGTGTCGGGGTGGGATGTGTGAGTGGGTGGAGGATGTGTGTGGGGGTAGGGGTATTGTGATCGAGAGATGTTTGGTTGGGAGTGGGTGGGTGGGGGTGTGTGGGTGCGTAGTGGAGGATGTATGCGTGAGTGAGTGTGTTTTGGTGTACGGGTAAGGAATGCGTGTGTGGGTGGGGAGAGGTGTGTGGTGTGTTGGTTGGTGATATTGTGTGGGTGAGGTATGTGTGTGTGGGTGGGGGATTTTTGTGGTGTGTGAGTGGGGGTATGTGGGGTGGATGGGTAAGGGTATCTGTGTGGGTGTGGGTGGGAATATTGTGTGGTATCTGGGATGGGGATATGTGTGTGGTGTGTAAGTGGGGATGTGTTGGTGAGGGATATGTGTGTATGTGGTGCGTGGGTTGGTAATAGTGCGTGGTAGGGGGTGATGTGATGTGCGGGTGGGGGATTGTGTGGTGGGGGATTAGGTTAAGGCATGTGTGGGTGGGTGGAAGTTGTATGTGTGGGTGGTGGGGTGTGTGTGAGTGGATTGGGGATGTATGGGTGGTTAGGGAGATGTGTGTGTGTGTGTGTGGGGGGGGGGGGGGTAGGGACATGTCAGTTGGTGGGGATGTGTGTGTATGGTTTGGGGATGTGTGAGTGGATGTGTGGGTTGGTGGGGGATTGTGTGTGTGGGTGGGGAATATGTTGTCGATGGAGATGTGGCTAGGGGATGGGTGGTTTGAGGTGTGGGTGGGGAGAGGATGTGTGGGGTAGGATGTGGATGGGCGTGGGATGTGTGGGTTGGTGGGGGAATGTTTGTGGGTGGCGAGTGTGTTTTGGTTTGGGGATCAGGTGAGGGCAGTGTGTGTGGGTGGGGGATGTGCGGGAGGGGGATGGGTCGGTTGGTGGGGTATGTATGTGTCCCTTGGTGTGCGTGTGTGTCGGTAGGTGGGGGTGTGTATGTGTCCCTTGATGCGCGTGTGTGTGGGTAGGTGGGGGTGTTGTGTGGGTGGGGTGATGTATGGATAGGTGGGAGATGGGCTTCATAACATGGTAATTAGCCTTGTCATTGACTACAATATTCATTTCACAATGTTTATTTTTCTTCCTATGTAAATGTATAATGCTCTTGATGAACGAAAGACGAGTGATTGGAAGGGCCGAATGTAAGACGGGCCTGCGCGCCCAATTTGAGACCCTAATAAAGTTGATTTGATTTGATTTGATTTACACCTGATCGGGCTCTTCACTCACCAGACCTGTATTGGAACATCACACACATTGTTGGTAAACAATTTGGTGGCAGTGACCATCGACGAAACTTTCTAACTGTAGAAAATTAGCTTGCAAGTGAAAGCAGCACCCTCTCGGTGTAGTACAGGAAAGCGAATTGGAAAATGTACACATATTGCACCAGCATACTGATTAGAAATCTGAACACAGACAAAGACATAAATAAAGCAGTTAAAGAGTTCAGGAAATACATACTATGTACAGCCCAAGAAACAGTACCAAGTGAAGCACCTAAACAATACAAACCGTACTGAAGTAGTGAACTAGAACAGATACATAATGATATGGAGCATACCGATAAATACCAGCAGGCAAAAGCCAAATTTCAAAGGGCAAATTGCAGGCTAGAAAGCCCCAGTCCCTCCAGCTACAGGCCAGTTAGCCTTACCAGCTGTCTCTGCAAAACAATGGAGGGCATCATTAATCACATACTGCAGTGGTACATTGAAAGTGAAGACATTTTATGCCACAGCAGATTAGCTTCAAGCAGTGCTACTCTACGGAAGATCAGACAACCTACGTCTCTCAAAAAATTGAGGATGCATTCCGAAAGAAGAAACTGCCGCTTGCGGCTTGCGGCACGAATAGATCTAAAATTAAAGAAAAAAGCTTTTGGCAAAGATTGGAAAGAAGGTCTGCTGAAGAAACTAAGAAATTATAAAGTCAATGGGAAAATGTGCAAATGGATGAAAGCCTACTTGCACAACGGACGAGCCCAAGTACGGATAGACGTACTCAAGAGCAAGAAAATTCTACTGCGTCATGGTGTTTTCAATTGTTGAGTGTTGTCCCCCAAACTTTTCCTAATCTGCATCAATGATCTTGTTGCCGAACTACCACATGGAATTAAAGTGGCAATGTACGCTGATGACCTGTTTCTATGGAGCACACATGAACATGCATCAGTGGCCACCATATCGCTACAAAGAGCTGTAGATGCATTAGTTTCATGGGTCATATAGATTGTGTGACAGCATAAACACTGACAATTGCAGCACCACTCTATTCACTCCCTCTCGAAAACTAAAGGCAAGCATCATCAGATAAATAGAATATCCCTAAGAGAAGATAAAGAACCAACATACCTTGGAGTAACATTTGATGACAGACTGACGTAGAGAAAGCACATCAACAATACAGTAGCAAAGGCCAGAAGGAAAATAGCCATCATGAGAAAACCCAGTGGATCCACATTTGGAGCCAATGGGGAAATACTTAGCAAAGTTTATTAACAGAGCATACGACCACACCTGGAATACGGGTCGACTGCACGGAGGAGCGGGAGTGTATAAGGAATACACAAATAACACCAGGGACATGGTTATAGCATGTAACTATGATGCAGATACCAAGGCAATCAAGAAAGCAACAGATAAATTACTAAATGCCAACCATTTTACACAGCATGTGGTGCTGTCGACAGATGGTGCAGAGAAGTCAGTTCTTAGCTCAACTCAACTCAACTCAACTTAACATTCACACAAGAGACAACATTGCAATTATAAACATATTTCAAGCGAACAACAGAAGAAGAAGAAGAAGAAGAAGAAGAAGAAGAAGAAGAAGAAGAAGAAGAAGAAGAAGAAGAAGAAGAAGAAGAAGAAGAAGAAGAAGAAGAAGAAGAAGAAGAAGAAGAAGAAGAAGAAGAAGAAGAAGAAGAAGAAGGAGTAGGAGGAGGAGGAGGAAAAAAAGGTAAAGTAGTGGGAAGAAGAGGAGAAGGAATAGTACTTGCAGCAGCAGCAGTAGTTGTAGTAGTAAAAGAAGACAAAGAAGACGTAGGAGGAGGGGGATGAGAAAGAGGAGAAAGAGGAGAAGGAGAAAAAAGAGTAGGAAAATGAGAAGGAGGAACAAAATTAATAGTAGTAGTAGTAGTAGTAGTAGTAGTAGTAGTAGTAGTAGTAGTAGTAGTAGTAGTAGTAGTAGTAGTAGTAGTAGTAGTAGTAGTTGTTGTAGTAGTAGTAGTAATAGTAGTAGTTTGTGTAGTAGTATTAGTAGTAGTAGTAGTAGTAGTAGTAGTAGTAGTAGTAGTAGTAGTAGTAGTAGTAGTAGTAGTAGTATTAGTAGTAGTAGTAGTAGTAGTAGTTGTTGTTGTTGTAGTAGTAGTAGTAGTAGTAGTGGTAGTAGTAGTAGTAGTAGTAGTAGTAGTAGTAGTAGTAGTAGTAGTAGTAGTAGTAGTAGTAGTAGTAGTAGTATTAGTAGTAGTAGTAGTAGTAGTAGTAGTAGTAGTAGTAGTAGTAGTAGAGGAGGAGGAGGAGGAAGAAGAAGAAGAAGAAGAAGAAGAAGAAGAAGAAGAAGAAGAAGAAGAAGAAGAAGAAGAAGAAGAAGAAGAAGAAGAAGAAGAAGAAGAAGAAGAAGAAGAAGAAGAAGATAGGCGACAGATAGATTAATGAAGAAGAGCAGGCGGAAGAGCAGCTGTAACAGTAATAGTTGTAGTAGTAGTAAAGAAGATGAATAGGAAAAAGAAAGGGAAGAAGAAGAATACACAAGAGCACAACCATGCATCATCCCTTAATGTCTAGGGTAATCCCACAATACATACTTACATATTACTGCGCCAACAACCACACAGAACACTTTTCTAACCCTCTACGTCACGACTAAGTCACTCACATACAGAAGTTTTTCCAGTCCAGATTTGTCCATGGCTTTCAAATCATAAGAAACTAGAGCTTTAATATTTACTGGGCGACTGCAGTTCAATTACCTTATTCACGTTTCAGAGCTGCCAATTTAATGAGTATGCGCGTGCGTGAGACGACACCTGGTAGGTTGATTCACCAACTAAGGGCAAGTAAATCTTATCTGGTGTTATAAATAGGAGATCTGGAGGGGTATGCAAGGAAAAGGGTCTAGTATTCAACAATGCACGGGCAAGCACCCCGCTGGGACGTAACTAGGGAATGTCATGCTGTGACGTGAGGGTAGAGAACAAGTTAGTTACCAACTATAGCTTTGGCCGACAAGACGTGGTGTCAACATCTGGAGCGAGAGTTAGTTTATATTTGATAATGTCAACTATGTTGAACTAATAAAGTCGGATTTCCAGAAGTTACTGCCATGGCTTCTCGTTTGTTCTGTTTACACCTCATCACCTTAGTCTCCAGCACTGTTAAAGTGTAATATATTGTCTAATGAAATGTGGTTGTCTTTGTTAAACTGGGAAGATGGAAGAAGTACCGGAGATAGATTGATTTTGAGTTTAGGAGATAGGCTGACCTTGGGGGGGGGGGGGGGGGATAGAAAGAATAAGATAGAGAAATATAACTATAGATGGAGAGAGTTAGTTTCATATCCTTTGAGATAATGATGAGATGAGGTGATGAGTGACTTGGAGAGAACAGAGTCATAGAAATCTCGATACATGAAGACCATAAACGGGCAGTCTTCTGCTGTTTATGTTTCACCTCGACACCACAATGTACAAGAGGAATAAGATGAGATGAGATGAGACGATGAGTGGCTTGGAGAGAACACTGATGGAAGGTTTGGTTTGCGGCAGAAGAGGCAGTGGTCGGCCAGTAAGAAGATGGACACGGGACATGGCAGCCATCCTGCTCATGAGGGTGTACGGGGCCGAGGACATGGCAGGAGTAGAGAGGCTTGTCAGTGCGCCGTGATGAGAGTGCTGTGATGAGAGCGAGGTGAAGAGAGCGCCGTGATGAGAGAGCCGTGATGACAATGCCGTGATGAGCGAGCAGTGATGAGAGTACCGTGAATAGAGCGCCGTGATGAGAGAGTCGTGATGAGAGCGTCTTGATGACAGCGCCGTGATGAGAGCGCAGTGATGAGAGCGCAGTGATGAGAGAATGGTGATGTGAGATGCGTGATGAGAGCGAGATGATGACAGCGTCGTGATGAGAGAGCAGTGATGAGAGTGCCGTGATGAGAGAGGCGTGATAAGAGCGCCGTGATGATAGCGCCGACATGAGCGCGACGTGATGAGAACGCCGTGATGAGAGCGATGTGAAGAGAGGGCCGTGATGAGAGAATCCTGATGAGAGAGGCGTGATCAGAGCGCCATGATGACGGCGCCGTGGTGAGAGCGCAGTGATGAGAGCGCTGTGATGAGAGCGCAGTGATGAGAGCGCCGTGAAGAGAGCGTCGTGATGAGAGAACCGTGATGAGAGAAGCGTGATGAAAGCGCCATGATGAGAGCGATGTGATGAGAGCGCAGTGATAAGAACGTCGTGATGAGAACGTCGTGATGAGAGCGCAGTGATGAGAGCTCCGTGATGAGAGCGTCGTGATGAGAGCGCTGTGATGAGAGCGCCGTGATGAGAGCGCCATGATGAGAGCGCCATGATGAGAGCGCCATGATGAGAGCGCCGTGATGAGAGCGAGGTGAAGAGAGGGCTGTGCTGAGAGAATCCTGATGAGAGAGGCGTGATGAGAGCGCAGTGATGAGAGCGTCGTGATGAGAGCGCAGTGATGAGAGTGTCGTGATGAGAGCGCCGTGATGAGAGCGCCGCGATGAGATCGTCATGATGAGAGCACCATGATGAGAGCGATGTGATGACAGCTCCATGATGAGAGCGCTGTGATGAGAGCGCTGTGATGAGAGCGTCGTGAAGAGAGAGGCGTGATGAGAGCGCCGTGATGGAGCTCTGTTCTGTGAGTACTGTGATGAGAGCGCTGTAATGAGAGTGCTATGATGATAACTCTGGGCTGTGAGCGCTGTGATGAGAGCAATGTGATGAGAACTCCATGATGAGAGCGCTGTGATGAGAGTGCCGTGATGAGAGCGCTGTAATGAGAGCGTCGTGATGAGAACTCCATGATGAGAGCGCTGTGATGAGAGTGCTGTGATGAGAGCGCTGTGTTGAGAGCGCCGTGATGAGAGCGCCGTGATGATAGCGCCATGATGAGAGTTACAGTCTGTAAAGGACTAGCTGCTCATCTCATCTCATCATGTTCCTCTTGTACCTTGCGATGTCGATGTGAAGTATAAACAGCGGAAGAGTGCCCGCTTATGCGCTTCATGTATCAATATTCCCATGAACTCTGTTATTCTCTGCTTCCACCGTTCACGTGGTCAGCCTCTTCCTCTACTTCCTTCTGGGCTTTACATCATTGTTTGTTGTGGTATACTGTTAGTTGGTAACCTACATACTACATGATGATAAAAGATCAGATGAGAACACAGCACATTAACGAAATAAGCCGGCAACACATATGTGTGTGTTCTATTCTACGTTACCGAGAGAGAGAGAGAGAGAGAGAGAGAGAGAGAGAGAGAGAGAGAGAGAGAGAGAGAGAGAGAGAGAGAGAGAGAGAGAGAGAGTTGGGGGGGGGAGTAATGTGACAAAGTGTGTGGGAGAACGAACGAACGAACTTTATTTTTAGAAGGTCACAAATTGGGCACGCAGGCCCGTCTTATATTCGGCCTTTCCAATCAGACATATTTTGTTCATCTTTGTGCATGTTACATTCACATAGAGGAAAAAACACAACATTTTCAAATACAATCCTGCATGCATGATAATCTCTTTTACCCAAACTCTCACAGTTATGCACTCACTCGATAACACAGAAATACACTCTCTCGCATACACATATACTTTCGCAGAAACACACACACACACACACACACATATTCTCTCTCTCTCTCTCTCTCTCTATATATATATATATATATATATATATATATATATATATATATATATATATATATATATATATATATATGCATTATCATTTATATGTAGCAAGGGGACTTAACTTAAGAAAAGTTATTTCAAGGGGCATAACTTTTAATAGCATTGCTATATATTTTATATATAGATTGTTGCATTGTTTTCAAAGATTTATAAACTCTTTGTCTACAGTTATTTACAGGCATATGAGTTATAATAAATAATGATATAATCGTTTAGGCATTTTCAAAGTTTTCATTAAAAAATGCATCTATTTAAATAGTGAAAATTTTCTTACTCATCTTTTTATGTTTAAAGAAGTTATCTACAGTCATGTAGGTGATTAAAAACAGTTTTCATTAAAAATAATGGATGGTGTGTGGAAGGACATTCTTAAGTTAATATTTTTTTTGTTATATGAATTTAATGAGACACTCCCCGCCAGGAGCTGGGCGAAGCCGCGCCGGGTCAGATAGAATGATCGAACGAACAAACTTTATTTTCAAAGGGTAACAAATTGGGCACGCAGGCCCGTCTTACATTCGGCCCTTCCATTCAATCATCTTTCTTTCATCAACAGTGCATAGGAAAAAACATTGTCACATGAAATTTGTAAACATAAACAATGCATATTACTATGTTATGAGACACATCCACCACCCACCCACACATCCCCAATTCACTCCAACTCCCCCACCCAACCACACACATAACCCACACACATATACATTCCCCCACCCATCCACCACATCCCTACACCTACACATCTCCCCACCCACACATACCTCTCACCCACCACACATCCCATCCACCCACACCCCAAGCACACATACATTCAATACCCCACACATCCCCTACCTACACACATCTCCCCACCCACTCACATATCCTCTACCCGTCCCATTACCCACCAACAATCACTAACCCACATATCCTCCTCCACCCACACACCTCCACCCACGCAGCCAAACACACATTCCTCAGCCACACACACACACACATCTCCCCGTCAACTCACATATTCTGCACATACCCACACACAAATTCCGCACCCATCCACATAATCTCCCATCTCCCCCAGCCCAAACCTACAAACATCCCCCACCATCTCCTAACCTTGCACACACTCACCCATCCACATATCCTCTACCCACCCACATATCCTCTACCCACCCATCCCCCAACCAATAATCACTTAACCACACACCCTTACTCATATACAATCACCCACCCACACATCCTCTACCCAACCACACATCCTCCATCCACCCATCCCCCAGCCACACATCCCTTAACCACACACCCCTACCCATATATACACACATTCCCACCCACGCACAATCTTCCCACCCATACACACATCCCTCACACACATGCCCACCCACCAACACATCCCGCATTCACAAACACATACCTCCCATCCACGCACACACACAACCCACACACACATCCCCAGCTCATACACTCATCCCTCTTATCCCTCATACTTATCCCTCAACCATTAACACCCACACATCCCTTACCCACTCATCAACACATACATTCTCCTAACTACCCACCCACACTCACACACCCCAACCACCAATCTAAGCCCACATCCCCACCCTCACACACATCCTTCACCCACCCGCAAACCTAACCACACCTTCAATCACCCACACACACATCATTAATCCACACCCAGCTCCCCTCCCACACAACACCACACCCAGACACATCCCAAAGACACACCCCTCACCCACACACACATCTCCCCACACATCTCCTACCCATCCACACATCTTCCAACTACAATCACCCTCACTACCCACACATACATCCTCCATCCAGCCACACACCCCCACCCAGCCAGACATATCCCCCACCCACACACACATCTCCAAATCCATCACCCACATCCATCATGCACCCCTCCCCAACCCATATACATCCCCCACACATATCTCACCAACACACACTCCCCACCCATCCACCCAAACATCCCACACCCATACACATCCCTCACCCAGACCCCCAAACCCACAACCACCCCCACCTGCACACATCTCCCACCCACCACATATCCCCACACCCACATCTCCCCACCCATACATATACCCCCACCCATTCCATAACCCACCATCAATCATCCACCAACATATCCTCCTCCACCCACTCACCCACAACCACCTAGCTAAACACACATCACCCCACACACACATCTCCCCACCAACCCATACATCCCGCACGTACCCACACACAAATCCCCCAACCACCCACACAATCCCACCCCGCTCACCTACACACACATCCCCCATCCCCCAACCTACTATTATGATCAAACTCCCACACTTTACACATACATATAGTGACGATTGTCGTGAGCATTGTCGCAAAATTGTAAAGAAAATGAAGAAAAATTGTACATATACATTTTGTAACTTAAAAATTAGTGATACAATTCAACTCTCTCTCTCTCTCTCTCTCTCTCTCTCTCTCTCTCTCTCTCTCTCTCTCTCTCTCTCTCTCTCTCTCTCTCTCTCTCTTCTCTATCTCTCTCTCTCTCTCTCTCTCCCTCTCTCTCTCTCTCTCACTCATACTCTCTAATTCTCTCACCCACTCTACAGTGATGTACATGTGTTCATGTTATAAATTATAACATCAGTTAGCATTCAAAATGGTAATATGAACATGAGAATACACAACATATATGGAATAGCATGTTACATGATATGCGTGCGCTTAAATATCTCTCTCTCTCTCTCTCTCTCTCTCTCTCTCTCTCTCTCTCTCTCTCTCTCTCTCTCTCTCTCTCTCTCTCTCTCTCTCTTTCTCGCTCTCTTCTCACTAACACACACCCATAGACACTCACAAACAATGGCCGCACACATACACACATTAACAAATCCATTCTTCCACTGTCTTTTCTCGTTCGCTCACTCTCCTTCTCTCTCTCTCTCTCTCTCTCTCTCTCTCTCTCTCTCTCACACACACACACACACACACACACACACACTCGCAATCACTATTTCACCCATTAAGTCACTCTCTTCATCTTTCATTTACTCAATATCACACTCTCTTTCACTCTAACTCACACACAGACAGACACACACCCTCTCGCTATCAAATACACACTCCCTCGCGTGCGCAAGAAAGCATATACACATACACACACGTGCATACACACAATATACATACGCACATACACACATATTCCCACGCACACATACACACATCCACACCCATATACACATACTTACACACACACACACACACACACACACACACTCGCTGACTCTCTAACTCACACTCACTCACTAACTTTCACACTCTATCACACAGACAGGCAGACACACAACACACCCACACTCTCAGATTCACTCATTCTCTAACTAAATCTCTCACACATATGTCCACACACACCCACTCACTTTTACACTCCCTCAGGCACACGCGCATGCATACTCTCTCACTCTCACTCATACTAATTCTTCCACTCACACTCTTTCTCGCTCACTCTCTCACCCACTGTCTCGCTCACACACATACAGTGAAGAATGATAGTGGAAAAATGATACTAGTAGGTGACTTGTGGAGGCATATAATCGGTATGAAGTAAGTATTGAAAGAGTTTTCGGTTGAATGTGTAGGGACTCATTGGTGTTTTCAGTTCTGGTGGAAGGCTATTCCACAAGTGAGCACCAGAATATGCGAAACAAGTTTTGTATAAGTCCAATCTAGGCTTAGGAAGTTGAATTAAATTTAAGCGCTTACTGTTCATTGCATTAGATTGAATTAAAGATGGAAGATACACTGGGGTATTTTCAGATATAATTGTATTCACTAATTTGGCTTTGTTAAAAAGGAAGCGCTTTTGAAGTGGTAGAAGTCTTAGATGGCTGTATAATTTATTACTTTCAACGTGCTTTATGCTAGAAACTAGACGTATAGCGCGGTTTTGAAGCGAACACAATCATTTCATATTAGATTTAGGGCAACCATCCCAGACTTTAATGCTAAAGTAGGTGCAGGAAGAGCTGAAAATGAGAGACACATTTTAGGAAAATTTGGATTAGGAAATAGAAATGATGCAGGTGACAAATTAATTGAATTTTGCACAGAAAATGAGTTAACGATAGCCAACACACTTTTTAAACAACATCCAAGAAGACTCTTCACATGGAAGTCTCCAGACAGTTTTACCAAAAATCAGATAGATTATATTTTAATACAAAGAAGATGGAGATCAAGCATAACATCTGCAAAAACCCTACGAAGTGCAGACTGTGATACAGATCATCAGTTATTAGAAGCAGATCTGAAATTAAAACTCAAAAAGCTTACCCGAGGACCAAGGCCACTTCGTTTTGATCTCACACAAATACCGGACGCATACAACATAGAAGTTAGGAATCGCTTTGGGGTCTTGATGTCTGTACAAGAAGAAATGACACCTGATGAACTGGCAGTACAAGCTAGAGATATCTTGATAACTGCAGCCAAAGATTTCATTCCGACCAAGAAAACGCAACGTAAGCCATGGATTACATCAGACACGTTAGAATTAATAAAACAACGAAGGCATCATCCGGATCAGGAAGTTGGTAAACATGTTCAAGGGCTGCATTTTTTAAGCCATCTAAATATAAACTTTGGTTGAGAGCTTTTAGATTTCTAAATTTGATGATTAAATGTTTATTTTTAGGAGATTTAAACCCAGTTTTCGACCACGTACAACATATTGGGTAATGGTCACTAACTGCACTAACAGGAACAGAACATTCGATAATATTAACTGGACAAGTAACATATATATGATCAATTATAGTTGAGGAGGTGTCTGTAACCCTTGTGGAACGATTTATTAGTTGTTTCAAATCTTAAGATAGTTTGATATCGTCCCATGTCTGGTTGGATTTAGTAATATCTATGTTAAAGTCACCTAATATCATGACTTCTCTACCTTCTGTAAACACTCTATCCATCATTGTAGTGAAACAGTCATACCAATTGTACCCAGCACACGGATTCCGATATAGGTATCCAATTAGAAACGGTTGCTGACTGGCTGGCTTCACCTCTAACCAAACACATTCTATCTCTACTGACTCGAGATCACTTCTACGGGAACAGTTGTGAGAATTGGAAATGTATACAGCAATACCTGTCTCTAATTTTTGATTTGCATCACTTCGAATTACTTTAAACCCCTTTATAGTAATTTCAGAGTCGGATATTTTTTTCGTTGAGATGACTTTCTGTGATTCCAAACACATGGAATTGTTTGCACAGTATTACCGAAAGCTCAGGTAATTTATTGAGCAAATGATAGATGTTGAGATGGCCTATACGTAGGCCATCTTTGTGAAGCCATTGATCGTGATTGGCGAACATTGCACGATGAAAGGAGGATGTCGCTTGCGGTAGAAATTTTCAGAGTTTTTGAAACTTTATTTAGTAGTAGTTAAGACTATTAGATGGGGTAGGAAAATTTCTGTGCTGGAGTGACATCATGAAAGCTTGGTGCAGGGCTGCAGGATTGTATTGCATTAGCTGTTGAAGTTGGCGGTTCCACTGATAGGAGTGTAGATTACCATCCAACGAGGGACCACTGCTGTGAGAGTTACTGGAAGTGCCTACATTAGAAGCATACATCGGGGGCACAGCAACATTGTTTAACGGTGTCCCCTTTAACGTAATAGAGGGAGGCTGCTTTATGGGCAAGGGAGGAAACAAACCATCATAGTTAGCAAAACTGGGATTGGAGCATGGGTTGTTATCCACGGCATTGTATTCCTGGGGTATAGGCAATGCTGGTGCAGGAAGAGAAGGAGCGTTTTCTGAACACTTAGAGGTGGCTGTCGCCGGGGGTGAAGTTCGGTTTACTCCTGTAAGTGGTGCTGGTTGTTGTGCACGTTCGGGATATTTTATGTTTTTCGCTAGTATACTACTTCCTAGCTTGGAACAATGTATTTGATCCCTGTATAGTTTTTTTTCTTAGGAGCCCCGGAAGACGAAGTAAAGTACGGGGTGTTATTAATGAAACTAATAGCATTGTCTTTACAAAATTTATACAAAGTTAGATTGGCAGCATCGGCAGTCCGACGCTGGAATCCATAACATGGTGGAATAATGGATGAAATGAACATAGATGAGTTAGGAAATTTATTGCGTACCTCCAGCGTAGATAGTTGTGAGGTGCTTATGATGTTATTATCCATTATGTCATTGACACCAATATGGACTGTCACTTGTTTAATTCTCTCATTCACTTGGAATTTTCGCAGTGTAGCGGTAAGCCTAACAATATCAGCGCCTGGTAGAGGGAAGATTGAAGTTGACTCTCTGTCAGAAGATGACATGCGATCACTATAGATTCCCTTTAGCAGGGAGTCTCCAATGATAACATGAGTTGCACTGTCACCTTTTGTTAGTTCACGCTGCTGGAGTGTCCGCTTGGGCTGTTGTTGCCACTGACCAATGCGGTCTTTCTTGTGTTCTTGATTATTATAGCTTGCTTGCGTTGGCTTTTGATGTCCAGTAGTGGTAACAATTGAACTTTGTGATTCCTGGTCTGCTGCTGGAGAGTCTACACTTAAGGCCTGGAACCTGTTGCTGATATGCACATCAATGGGGTAGACGTATGGTGTGCGTTCTACAGGTTTAGAAGTAGTTTTGTTGATTGTAGAAACTGTCTGTGTGTCATTATGCGACGAACATTCACTGGTAGCACACGCATCTATAACACCAAGGGTAGTTTCTGTCTGTGCACTTTTATTAAATGACTGTGCACTTTTTAGTTCTAAAGCATGTGTGAATGCTTTGAAAGTTTCCTTCTCTTGTCTAAGGAGGCGGATTTCTTCTCGAAGAAGAAGGTTTTCGTTTTTAAGCACAACAATAATATTAGTGGTGTTGCTGGTAATAAAATCTTTTAACCTCATCTCCAAAGCCTGAATAAGTTCACGACAATCATTTTGGCTCTGTGGTTCGGCCGAAGAAAGATTGCTTGAATGTGATGTGCTGGTTTGATTAGACTGAGCTGGTGAATTCTGTTGTATGTCCAGCTGGAATTCAGTGTCTGATTGTTCACTAGACAACACGATTGAGGTTGGCGATGAAGATGATCGATTCATTCGCTGCGCTGGCGTGCTCCTCAAAATTTGTCCCGTCTTGTTTTTGTTTACATTGTGCCGCTTGGACACAGTTGATGATCGCAAGTTGGAGGACATTTTGGCAACATAGGCAGCTCGATAAGGCAAGGAATAAAATAATATTGCAGGCTTTTCTGTAGGTCGTGCGTGACGTTTAACTTGCTAGCCATGCATGGTTAATTCTCACGTTGTCGTAAATCGATAATTGGTAAAATTCAAAAATGAGTTGTATGTAAATCCAGCTTTAAATGAACACAATGATGGAGTAAATATACGCTCAGGCCTTTCTGTAGAAGGTGCGTGGTGTTTATCACTTGTTAGTCACGCATGGCAAATTCCCATGTTGTCGTGAATCGATAATTGGTAACATTCATAGATCGGTGCTCTTACGGCCACATAAAATAAAGAAACTCTCATTTCATTAAATAAACAGTCACATAGACTTGAACTGTTGAGTAGTATGTAAATCCAGTTTAGAACGAACACAATGATATACACAGCATCGCAATTGAATTGAGTAAACTTGTTAAAAATAATCAAAAATAGGGAGAATATGTGAAAACACGTTAGACAGATAGACAGACAGATAGTCGGGAACGGGAGCTTATATGACTACTTATATGAATTAAATGAGATGCTCCCCACCAGAGGCTGGGCGAAGACGGGCCGGGTCAGACAGACAGACAGACAGACAGACAGACAGACAGACGGGAACGGGAGCTTATATGACAACTTATATGAATTAAATGAGATGCTTTCCACCAGGGACTGGGTGAAGCTGGGCCGGGTCAGACAGACAGACAGACAGACAGACAGACAGACAGATAGTCGGCAACGGGAGCTTATATGGCTACTTATATAAATTAAATGAGATGTTCCCCACCAGGGACTGGGTGAAGCCGGGCCGGGTCAGACAGACAGACAGACAGACAGACAGACAGACAGACAGACAGACAGACAGACAGACAGACAGACAGATCCCCGCCAGGCGCTGGGCGAAGCCGGGCCGGGTCAGCTAGTGTGTGTATTTTGGTACAGCTTCACACTCGCTAACTCACTCTACAGTAATTTACGTGTGTTCATTTTATATATATATATATATATATATATATATATATATATATATATATATATATATATATATATATATATATATAAAATGAACACATGTAAATTACTGTAGAGTTAGTGAGTGTGAGTGAGAGAGAGTGAATGAATATGAGAGTGTGTGTATATCGAGAGAGAGAGAGAGAGAGAGAGAGAGAGAGAGAGAGAGAGAGAGAGAGAGAGAGAGAGATGAGTGCACGCATGTCATGTAACATGCTATTCCATATTTTTAATGTATTCTCATCTTTCATATTGCGACGTATCATTTTGTATGCCACTTGATTTTATCATGTATACTATAATCGCATGCACACTACTGTAGAGTGATTGAGAGAGTTAGTGAGTGTGAATGAGTAATGGAGTGTGAGTGTGTGTCTGTTTGTTCATAATAGTAGGTTGGGGGATGGTGGGGAATGTGTGTGTGGGTGGATTCGTGGAGTGTGTGGGTGGGCTCAGGATGTGTGGGTGGGCTCAGGATGTGTGGGTGGGCGGGTGGGATTGTGTGGGTGGGTGTCGGGTTTATGTGTTGGTACGTGCGGGATGTATGGGTTGGCGGGGAGATGGGTGTGTGGTGGGGGATGTGTGTTTGGCTAGGCGGTTGTGGGTGAGTGGGTGGAGGAGGAGGATATGTGGGTGGATGATTGTTGGTGGGTATGGGATGGGTGGGGATATATATCTGGGTGGGGAGTTGTGGGTGTGGGGGATGTGTGGTTGGTGGGAGATGTGTGCAGGTGGGTGGTTGTGGGTGAGGGATGTGTGGGTGAATGTGTGTGGGGGTGTGGGGGATGTGTGTTGGCTGGAGGATGGGTGTGTGATAGGTGTAGGCGATGGATGTGGGGTTATGTGTGTGGAAGGGGGATGTGTCTGGGTGGGTTCAGGTGTGTGTGGCTGGATGGAGGATGTATATGTGTGGGTAGTGAGGGTGATTGTAGATTGGGGATGTATGGGTGGGTAGGAGATGTGTGGGAGATGTGGTTGAGGAATGTGTCTTGGGGATTGTGTGAGTGTGGTGTGGTGTGAGAGGGAAGATGGGTGTGGATAAAGGATGTGTGTATGGCTGGGTGTGGGTGTGCGGGTGGGTGTTGATGTGTGTGAGGGTGGGGGATGTGTGTTTAGTGGGGGTGGTTGGGGTGTGTGAGTGTGGGTGGGTAGATGGGAGATGTATGTGTTGATGAGTGGGTGAGGGATGTGTGGGTGTTAGTAGTTGGGGGATAAGTACGTGTGTGGAGGGATGTGTGAGGGTTATGAGTGTATGGGTGGGGGATGTGTGTGTGTGTGTGGGGGGGGGGGGGGGGTTGGGTGTGCGTTTATAGAAGGTGTGTTTTTGTGAATGGGGGGTATGTTGGTGGGTGGGGATTTGTGTGAGTGATGTGTGCCTGGGTGGGGAGATTTGTGTGTGTGGGTGGGGATTTGTGTGTATATGGGTAGGGGTGTGTGGTTAAGGGATGTGTGGCTGGGAGATGGGTGGGTGGGTAGAGGATGTGTGGGTGGGTGATTGCTTATGGGTAAGGGAGTGTGGTTAAGGGATGTGTGGTTAAGGGATGTTTGAAATGGAAACAAATAGGTATTTTAAATTCCTGCGAGAAAAAAAAAACGAACTAAACATTAACAAACGTTGCACATACCTTACAAGGAGATCCACGTGTCGCGAAATACAGGTGAAAAATCCGAAATCAGAAGCACTCAATAAATATAATAAAAATGAATAATAAAATAAGATAAAAAACACACGAACGCATACAATAGACACACAGACGTTTCGATTCTAAGAATCTTTGTCAATGACAACACAGATAAACAACGACAGAAACACAAGCACACGACCTATCACTATGATGCACAACCTGATATTTTGGGATGTTTGGTTGCGGGATGGGTGGGTAGAGAATGTGTTGATCCGTAGAGGATATGTGGGTGGGTGATTGTGTGTAGGTTAGGAGATGGTGGGGGATGTTTGTATGGGTGGGCTCGGGATATGTGAATGGGCTGGTTGAGATGGGAGATGATGTGGGTGGGTGCGGAATTTGTGTGTGGGTAGGTGCGGGATATGTGAGATGGCAAGGAGATGTGTGTGTGTGTGGGGGATGTGTGGTTGAGGGATGTGTGTTTGGCTGGGTGGTTGGATGTATGTGGGTGGAGGAGGATATGTGGGTGGGTGATTGTTGGTGGGTAATGGGACGGGTGGAGGATATGTGAGTTGGTAGGGAGATGTGTGTGGGTGGGGGATGTGTTGGTTGGGAAATGTATGTATGCTTGGAGTGTGGGTGGATGGGATGTGTGGTTGGTGGAAGTGTGTGTGGGTGGGGAGATGCGCAGGTGTGGGGATGTGGTGGATGGGTGGGGGAATTTATGTGTGCCTGGGGTGTGTGTGTGTCTAGTTGGGTGGGGGAAGTGTAGGTGGGTGGTGGGTGCGTCTCATAACATGGTAATGTGCATTGTTTATGTTTACAAAATTCATTTCACAATGTTTTTCCTATGTACCATTGATGAACGAAAGATGAATGATTGGAAGGGCCGATTGTAAGACGGTCCTGCGTGCCCAATTTGTTACCCTTTGAAAATAAAGTCCGTTCGTTCGTTCGTTCGTTCGTTCGTTCTCTCTCTCTCTCTCTCTCTCTCTCTCTCTCTCTCTCTCTCTCTCTCTCTCTCTCTCTCTCTCTCTCTCTCTATCTCTCTTATGTCCATATATCCCAAATCATGCATGCAGCAAGGCACACGCGTACACTCCTTCCCATAGACAGACAATCAACACATACACACTTTCATACACGCAAATACAAAAATGCTCACACAGTCGCACATTCACACAGTCACACAAGCACACACTTTTCCTTACATACTCAAACATATACCCACTCACAATCACAAACACTATATAATTCAAGCCATGTCCATATGTCCATATATATTCAGTCATACATAAAATCACGCATGCATACTGACCGTGACTTCACAGTTACTAAAATCAATATACAAGTATACAGACTCCCACACTTTCACATACATATATTGACAGCTGTCATGAGCATTCACACAATAATGGGAAAGTAAGTCACGCATACACATTGATATCTGAAAGTATATGAATGCAATACAGTAAGCATAATGTTAGCTAAAACTGATAAAGCAGTACAATAATTCTCATTCTGTGCATGTCGAAATCAAGTGGCATGAAAAAAAAAACATGAAAGATGAAAATACAAAAAATATATGGAATAGCATGTTATATGATTATGTATACTCTCTTTCTTTCCTTACACACACACACACACACACACACACACACACACACACACATACACACACACACACACGCATACGCACGCAAGCGTGCAATCTCTCGCTCACTCACTTTCATTCTCTCCCACTGTCACACACACACACACACACACATACACACACGCACGCATACGCACGCAGGCGTGCAATCTCTCGCTCACTCACTTTCATTCTCTCCCACTGTCACACACACACACACACACACACACACACACACATACGCACACACACACATACACACACACACACACACACACACACACACGGATACGCACGCAGGCGTGCAATCTCTCGCTCACTCACTTTCATTCTCTCCCACTGTCACACACACACACACACACACACACACAGGCAAACACACAAGCTCAAGCACTCTCACACTCACTCACTCTTCTCACTCACACTCACTCACTCACTATACAGTAAGATACAAGTTTCGATAATATACATGATAAAATCCATTGGCATTAAAATGATAGTAGGAAAGATGAGGATACACCTAAAATATATAGAACAGCATATTACACTCAAATGTGAAATAGAGGTAGAAGGGAAAATGCTTCACGAAGTGGATAGTTTTAAATACCTTGGGGCATTTATAACATCAGATGGAAGATGCACAACGGAGATTAAGAGCAGAGTAGGGCAAGCAAAGGTTGCATTTCAGAAAATGTAGAATATCGTAAGCAATAAGCCACTATCATTGAATGTAAGAAAGAGAGTGCTGAAATGCCATATAGAACCTGTTTTGCTGTAAGGCTGTAAATCTTGGAATGTAAATGAACAAATTAGGAAGAGATTGAAAGCAACAGAGATGTGATTCCTCAGACGAATGTTGCGAATTCCTTGGACTTAAAGTAACTAACAACGACTGCCCGAAAGAGGCTAATCAAACTAGAACATATACAACAATAAGAAAGAGGTAAACATGTCTTTTTGGTCATGTGATGAGAAAGAGAGGCATACGAGAACATTGTGACAACTTGAAAAATCGAGGGGAAGAGAGGCAAAGGGCGACCAAGAGATATGAAGCTGGATGGATTGAGACGGTGGCATGGAGGAAAATCATCAGCAGAGTTGATCCATAAAACCAAAGACAGAGATATGTGGAGTGTCATGAACACCTACGCCAACCAGCATGGCACTTGATGATGATGATGATGATGATGATGATGATGATGATGATGATGATGATGATGATGATGATGATGATGATGATGATGATGATGATTGTCAAAGACTGCCTCATGATAGAACACCACCAGGACGTGGGGGTCAACCTCAGATAGAGTTGAGTGAACATAGTGCCCGGGATCAGGGCAGGATAGATGAGAGAAAAGGGGGACTATTAACTAGTCCTCACACGAAGGCGTTGACCAGATAGTTAGCACTACTGGTCACGACAGAATCACGCCTGCGTGATAGCAACGATTAGCACTCAAAGCAAAGCCAGCTAATAGGGGCGTGCTAACTGACCTAGCACGCAGGGAGCCGAAGGGCGTATGAAGGTCCTTCCGCGAGGCGTGTAGCGACGCGAGTGAAGCAAGTCAGACTGGGGACTGACTCTGTAGTGTTCACATCGTATAGAATAGATATGTGTTTTCATGTAGCCTAGAAGTTAGAGAATAGCTATAGGGGTTAGGAAAACTATTGATAGAGAATATTGTGACTTTATGTGTGATTATATAAAGACTGTTTTGCAATTGTAAAGAGCCAACGGCAATAAAATGTACCATTTCATTCCTCGCACACGACTGCAAGTCTCTTGTATGGTGTGGGAGAAGTAATCCGATGATGCCTGAAACATGAGTTGTTGACAGGCAATAGGATTAAATGTGGAGTCAGAAGTGCTGCTTGAACCTGAGTTCAAGCTATAGACACTTACCCACGGCTCTAGACTAGGTTTACGGATAGGATATTACAAAGATTAAATTGTTTAATTTGTGTCAGTTACGATGACGTGTGCAGACTAGATCGAGTTGCCGGCAGAAGTGTGCCTATCGTGATGAAATAATGTTTATTTGTGCTTATTAGAATGTTATATATTTAAATAATATGTTTTTCAAAGTTGTAAGTATTCATATTATGTTCTTCTTTCATTTATTTATGTAATTATTTATTTGTTTTTGAATAATCGTCAAAAATGATTCATGGCGGAGCAATACAAAGGTCAGCGACAGTATTGATTTTTGCAAGCTAAAAATAGCGCTGCGCCTGTGACGTGGCACGATTGACAAACAGTTGGGCCTCGCCATTTGCAATCAGCATTTCAGTGTTTACATACTGACAAGCTGCTGCCTGCCTGAATCTTTACGATATATTAACTATTATTTGTTTATTTAAGTTAGAGAATGAATATATTTATTTATTTACACATTATTATTATATTTATATTTATTTAAAAGCAGTTATTGAATTTTTTTTCGTACTTTTCTATTTGTTTACCGTCAGGAGGGCACTACTTTCGGCTATGCAAATTAGATTTGGCCTGCACCATACTTACTTCCATAGATTAAACTAGGTTAGTAACGAAAGACATATTACGGTAGAACGAAGACAGGACAGTGACATTAAATATTAATTAATCGATGTTCTGTTTGTTCGTGGGCATGTCTGTGTCATTGTACTAATTTGTCAAAAGTCTATTTTTCGTTTACGAGTTGTTAATTGTTGCTGCTCTGTAAAACAGGGCGAACAACAGCTGAGTGATAACGTGGGTGTGTGCCGATGTGCCAAACGAGGTGACCTGAGTAGAAAACTCGTGTGTATTCCGGGGTGCCAAACAACGGGACCGGGGTTGCTGACGTGTTGTTCCTTGTTCTGGGGAACATTAAGTTGAGTAAAACCTACGTTTTTGGCATGCATTGTGATTAATAGTGCATCTCTTTTTCAGCGTGTATTGTATGAACAGACTTTGTGCTCTAAATTTTTGGAGAATACAATTTTCCAGATTGTAAACAAAGAGTACAATTTGTAGTGCTCAGATATTAAATAACATAGCATATTAAAGAAAAATAACTAAGTTCAGGTCAACGCAAGCCAATTACCCAGCAACATGGCTACTCTAGCTGACTTCATTAAAGCAGGGAAAGAATTGCAATACACAGGTAAAGAGCTAGAACAATATGCAGATCAAAAATTTAAAGAAGCAAAGGATGCAGAGAGAGATGAACGCGCACAGGAAAGACAACACCAGATACAACTAGCTGAGATAACAAAACAAAAAGAAGTGCAAATTAAACAACAACAATTAGAACATGATAAGGAAATTAAACAGAAAGAACTAGAATTAAAGCAGAAGACAGTAGATCAGGAGAGAGAAATAAAGCAAAGAGAATTAGATCTAAAGCAAAAGGAGATAGATGAAATGGCAAGAGTTAAAGAAAAACAAATACAAGTAGAATCAGAGACACAGTTAAAGATGAAAGAGATGGATGTAGACTCACACGCAGAGATCTCTGCCACTAAACTTAAAAGTCAACAAGAAGAAAATAAGTTCAACAAATACAAAAATATTATCAAAGCATATTGTAAAGAAGATTCAATTTCTGCCTGGACAGAAAATGTCGAGTATCAGTTTAAATATCACCAAGTTCCTTTAGAGATGTGGGCTATGATTTATATGAAGAACCTGAGTGGTGAGCCCCTTAAAGTAATAGAATCTATACCAACCGATCTTAGATCTGACTACCAATACATCCGTGATAGGATTATGCAACACTTTTTACTTGATGCCCCTGGGGATCAGGTTCAGTTCTCAACTTTAAAACCTAAACCTACTGAGACTTTCATTGACTACGTCTCAAATGTTCAAAGTGTACTAAATAGGTGGCTTAAAGCAGCTAACATAGGAAAAGACTTTGATAAATTAAAAAACTTAATAACTATGGATAAAGTAATATCCACGATACCATCCTCTTTTGCTAAATTTTTGCAGCAGTCAGACATTGAAACCATAGAACAGTTTGAAAAGAAAGGGTCAGCATATTTTTCTTCAAACAGAAATATTTTTAAAACTTCAAATGACTCTGAAATAGTTTCCTTTGTAAAAGATCAATCTAAAAACTATCAGAGCAATAGAAAACCATTTAATAAATTTGACAAGAAAGATAGAAAAGTTTCAAAATGTATCCACTGTCAACTTTTACATGACACTTATTCAATGTGTGACAAATCGCCAGGGTATCCGGCACATCTTGAAAATGTTATTAAGATGCAACAGAACAAAAGATCTGCATACCGGCGTGCCATTAAATGTTTTTTTTTGTTCCAGCTACGGCCATTATTCAAATAAGTGCCTAGGCCGCCAACGTATGAAAGCCAACAATGCTATTTTACTTGATACATCTTCTGATAGTGGTAGTGAGACTGAGTGTGATGTTGAAAATGAATTACCTGTTAACCAGACGGAAGAGGTGTGTTGTGTAAACGATATGTTGAGTTTTGACAGTTGTGATCGATGTCACCAGTTTCATGCTGACGGAAAATTAGAATGTGGACATACAGTTCCTTGCTCATCTGAGAGTGTGAATGCAGCCTTAGCCTCCAGAGGCAATTTAGAGTTCCACAATGCAATGGTCAATGATAGACCATGCCAATGTTTGCTGGACAGCGGTAGTACCCTTATTGGTCTCAGAAAGGAACTGGTGAGTCAAGAGGATTATACATGTGACTCTGTCAAATGCCGAACCTTTTCGGGTAATATTGAAATTTACCCTTTGGCCAATGGCCGTATTAACACTCCTTTCCTTTCGGGTACATTTACTTGCGCTGTACTTGACAACCCTTGTACTGATCTAATTCTGGGTTGCTTACCCCAGCTAAAACAATGTACTAGCGATGAAATAACTGCATGGAACCAACTGAATGCAGTTGATGCAACAACCAGAGCAGACACTATAAAACATCCAGACACGCTTCAAGAGGAGAGACTACTGGTGCTTTCTCCATCTAGCACTGATGATACCAACAGACAAAAAGTCATAGAACAGCAGAAAGCTGATCCTAGTTTGTCTCCTTATTTAAAATTATTGAAAGAACGAGCTAAGGTTCCAAAGAACGCATCAGGGTTCTTCAGATTAAATAGTGGCATTCTTACTAAACATTATACTACTGGTAACCATAACATTCAGCAAACGGTGTTACCTGTACAACATCGCATAACTGTGCTAAAGATTGCACATGAGTCACCGTTTGCTAGCCATCTTGCATATGACAAAACCAGGGCCAGAATTCAGGCTCATTTTTATTGGCCAGGTTTTTGCAATGATATTAAATTATTTTGTCGTTCGTGTAATGTCGGTCAACAGTTAGTACGAAAGGGTAAACATGTTACAGCTGAAGTACAACCTTCTACACTGGCTTCTAGGCCATTTGAGAGTGTGGCGGTAGATATTGTTGGACCCCTGAATCAGGTGTCCAGCAAAGGAAATCGCTTCATATCAACGATGGTCGACCAATGTACAAGGCCAAAAAAGGGGCGAGAACAATTGAACTTGAACCAGATCAAGACATACTTCTCTTGCTTCCTGTCAAACGAAATTTATTATTGACTTCATGGCAAGGGCCATTCAAGGTGGTACGTAAAATTTCAGATGTTGACTATGAAATATCAATAAACGGAAACTTAAAGATATTCCATGTCAACATGTTGAAACCTTACTATTCACGACAAGAGACAGAAGTAGAGACAGACAAACACAGTGCTCCCACACCAAGTGATCAGACGACAGACATACACAACGCAACTACACTAGTTAGCGAGACTGGCATATCCGACGAGCATACACTTAGCGAGAATACAGAATACACACTTAGCACCACCACCGTACTGAATCAGGTAGACGACGACGGAATGGAACTACCAGTTCCTATTGTAGACAAGACTGCTACATTAGATAGCATACATATAAAACAGGGACTAGCAGACAGTCAACTTAGTAGAATTAGTGACGGAATACAAAGACATATTCTCTGACATTCCAGGTAGGACGGACAGAATCGAACACTCCATTCTTCTTTCGGACTCTAAGCCTATTAAATGCAGGCCGTACTCAATCCCACTAAGCTATAGGGAAAATCTAAATAAGGAAATTCTGAATTTAGAGGCTAGTGGGATCATCCAAAAATCCACCTCTGAGTACTCTTTTCCAATTGTTCTAGTTAAGAAGAAAGATTCTACAATTCGTCTGTGCGTGGACTATCGAAAGCTCAACAACGTCACCAAGATCGACGCAGAGCCAATTCCTTCCTGCGAAGATCTTATTCTTGACATGTCCACCTCCAAAATCTTTTCTAAATTAGATCTCACTAAGGGATATTGGCAAGTCCCTATGCAGTCTCAATCCATCCATCTTACTGCTTTTTCAATTCCTTTAGGACTATACGAGTGGCGTTTTCTTCCTTTCGGACTTCGAAACGCTCCTGCCACTTTCGTACGCTTAACTAGAGATCTACTTCATGGAGTGACGAATACAGTGACCTATATAGATGATATATGTGTCCATACTGATGACTGGACAACACACCTACTGAAACTGAGACATGTCTTTAATAGGTTGCGACTCTTCGGGCTCACTGTCAAACCGAGCAAAGTCGAATTGGGCCTAAAAGAAATTGAGTTTTTGGGTCATGTCATTTCTCAAGGTCAACTAAAGACTGACCAGAAAATTATTACCAAAATTATGAATCTGACCATGCCTACCACCAAGAAACAGGTCAGAAGCCTTTTGGGGTTTTTGAATTACTATAGTAAATTTATTCCAAATTTAGCGGAGATTACAAGTGTATTTTCCAATGTTTTAAAAGCGTCTGTAAAATTGGATGTTAAAGATGCATTATTAAATTCTGCATTGTCAAAATTAAAAATTTTGTTTAGTAATGTTCCAATCCTCCGCTTGCCTAATCCGAGGCTCGTTTATTATCTTAGGACAGATGCCAGCAGGATCTCCATCGCTGCAGTACTAGGCCAATTTTACGAGGGCATCTTCCATCCGATTTGCTACGTGAGCCGTAAGATCACACCCACAGAGTCCAGATATTCCATATCCGAGTTGGAAGCCCTAAGCGTCATCTATGCGGTGAGAAAGCTGCATCGATTTCTGTCGGGTGTACACTTCATTGTCCAGACTGACAACTCCCCAATAACGGTCATGCAGAGTGGTGTACATCGAAATGACCGAATATACAGGTGGTCGCTAATACTGCAAAATTACACCTTTAGTATAGAACATATTAAGGGGAAAGATAACATCTTGGCTGATACCCTTAGTCGACCATCTGATGTAGCAATACCAGAAATTTCCACATAAGAGTATATTGTAATATATGTTATTTTAGTACAGTCAAATATTCTATGTGAAATATGTTAGAAATACATGAATATTATGTGCTGAGCTAAGTACCAAAAACATTGACCTGCTATGTGTCTGTAGACATCAAAAGTAAGAACTTTACTCTGGGAACAAATATATCACTTTGTGAACTAGGACAGCTTATTACTTGTTAAGCTCCAGATATGTTCCAGTAAAGTAGTTGTGTTAAACAGAGAAAAACAGTGTCAGATGATTAGATACATACAGACACGAGAACAGTGGTCTACAAACGAACTCTACAGGTGCAATACCCATAGAATAAATATGACTGTGTAATGGATTTCAAATACCCAGAACAATTGTATAGATATTATGCCAATGAAAGTATGTTTCTGAACATTAATGGCAACGACTAATCTGAGGTATTTAAAGGCCATGTATATATAAACTTAATGTGATATGTATCATAAGGTTTTAATATAGTGATAAAATATAGATAGATTATGTCATTTTAATCTATAGTTAGATTTAGATAATATAATACTTTTTCATTTTAGTGAAGATAGATTATTAATTTACATATTTATTTAGCTTTAAAAGTAGATGAGGATAGTAATTTAAACATGACAACTAATTATAAGAAGTTTAGATAGGAATAGTATCATTCAGTTATTATATTTCACTTTGGTTCATTTCATTTGATTTCATTCCATCGTAACCAATCCATTTAACAAACGTTATCATTTAGTAATATGATTAGATTACACCATAATAGAATAGAAATATTATACACTGAAAGATACATAATTTTCACCATATAGAATAAGAATATCAATCATATAGTTTGTCTCATTTAAAAACATTAGTTAGAATATGTTATATTTCACATCACCCATTTTAGAAAGGGACGTAACTTATTACATTTCACATTACCCATTTCACAAAGAGACATAACTCATCTCACATCAATTTCATTTCACATAGGTAAAGTATTTCCCTTAAATTAGATAAATATTAGGAGTAATGTAAGCTTATTTTAGGATTAATGTGACAGATATAAATAGGCAACGCATTAAATGTATATTTATAGAACTAGTATTAGTATGTCAGTATTTAGAGTAATATTTCATTAGACCTGTCAGATATGACTGAGCTACCGTATAACAGTAGACGGTACTACCTGGTTTCTGTTAGCGCCGAACGTTGGGCGGCGCTTACCAAACCCGACACCCAACATTGTGCCAACGGCTTCGGGCGGAAGAGCGCAATTGGGAGGGTACAAGCCTTACCCTGGTGCGAGGAAATGCAAGCTAAAGACAAAATTGTCATGGCAGGGCAGACCAGGCCCTAAGCCTTGGTTGGCGACTGGTCTAGGATCGAAGCTCCGACAGGCGGACAGTTAGAGCATTGCTTTGCTGATCCGGCAGCTTCTGCAGCTTGTCTTGTTCCAGATGTAGGGGTGTTACCTTTCCTCTGGAGTGAACTAGGCAGGCCGAGAGAGGGATCATGCTGCATGGGCAACACATGATCTCTATATTTTAGCCCAGGCTTTGTGCTATGGAGAGGCAATAACTCCATCCCTGGTCTTAACTGGTCTCGGAATCAAAGCGAGAGGCAACTGTTACGGGTTATAAGTCCTTGTCAGTTGGCGTAGACATGGGGCGCCACGCGTTGCCTCTGACGGTGGGAGACACCTATAGGTGTCACTGATCAGCTACCGCCCGCCTCAAGCTGGGCAGCCCCCAGCCAATTGGGTGCTGATCCGCCACAGCCTGCCTGCTTCAATGGGTGCTTGGGGCTAGGACAAAATCTGAATCGCAGGCTGTAAAACCAATGCACCAGGTACAAACAAAAATATAAATAGAAACCTCAAGCTACGGCTTGCAACCTGGAACGTGAGAACCATGTGTCCAGGATTTTCCACTGACTTGACCAATATTGACGATGTGAGAAAAACGGCTGTGATTGATGCCGAACTCAATCGTCTTAACATTGATATTGCTGGCCTGCAGGAGACTCGCCTCGCTGAGGAAGGGTCACTCAGGGAAAACAACTACACCTTTTTCTGGAAGGGTAAAGGGCAGGCAGAAAAAAGGCAACACGGTGTGGGCTTTGCAGTGAAGAATTCGCTACTGGGAATGATTGAAATTCCAGCAGGAGGAAATGAAAGACTATTATCCCTGCGCTTGACAACCTCTTGTGGGTTTGCCACCATTATTACTGCATATGCACCGACACTCGATTCCTCTGATGATGTGAAGGATTTGTTCTATGAGGAGTTAGACTCTGTGATCAAGGCAGTTCCAAAATCCGACTACATTTATATGCTCGGTGATTTCAATGCTCGTGTGGGCAAGGACTCGAGTTCATGGCCAGTGTGCCTTGGAAAATACAACATCGGTCGCATGAATGAAAATGGGCAAAGGCTGCTGGAGCATTGCACCAGTAATGACCTATGTATTACAAACTCTTTTTTTAAAACAAAAGAGATGCATAAGGTCACATGGAAACATCCAAGATCCGGCCATTGGCACCAGCTGGACTTCATCATCACACGGAGACAACATCTGAACCATATATCATTGACTCGTAGTTACCACAGTGCTGACTGTGATACGGATCATTCTTTGGTTGTTGCAAGGGTTAGACTGAGACCAAAGAGAATCTACACAGCTAAACACAAATCTAGCCCCAGGATTAATATTATTAACACTCATGATCCTGAAAAGTGCTTTCAGTTTCAACAGCAACTTGAAGACGCTTTCACTGATACACCAGAATATTGTACAGTAAATGATAAATGGAATAAACTTAAGGAAACTCTTTGTAAAACTGCCGTAAAGGTTTACGGCACTGTGGATCATAAGAGGCAGGACTGGTTTGCGGCCAGCAGCGAGACTCTGCAGCCCTTGATTGATAAGAAGAAGAAAGCTCTCTTAAGAAACAAGGAAAGACCAACGCGTAACACTCTGAGTGAGCTAAGGCAAGCTAGGAAGGATGTGCAAAAGGCTGCCAGGCAGTGTGCAAATGATTATTGGATCAAGTTATGTGAGTCCATTCAAATCGCAAGTGATAAGGGAGACATAAGAAGCATGTATGAAGGAATAAAGAAAGCCTGTGGTCCAGTGATCAAAAGAAGTGCACCATTGAAAACCTTGACTGGAGAAGTCATCACTGATAAGAGACAGCAGATGGACAGATGGGTAGAGCACTATTTGGTGCTTTACTCAAGTGAGACCAAACTAGCGGATAATGCCCTCAACGCCATAAAGGCTCTACCAACTCTTGACCACCTGGACACACTTCCCACCATAACAGAAGTTAAGTGTGCTATAAATGAACTTGCATCTGGCAAGGCTCCAGGTAAGGATGGGATTCCAATAGAGGTTATCAAGAGTGGGCAAGACACACTCACTATACAGATCCACCAGCTAATAGAGCTATGCTGGCGTGAATGACAAGTCCCACAGGATTTCAAAGATTCAAGCATCATAACACTGTACAAGAACAAGGGCGATCGGAGCGACTGCAACAACTATAGGGGTATCTCACTTCTGTGTATTGTTGGAAAAGTATTTGCCAGAATTGTTCTGCGCAGACTTCAAGTCCTAGGAGATCAAGTCTACCCCGAATCACAGTGTGGCTTTCGACAGAACCGGTCTACCACTGATATGATATTCTCATTGCGACAAATGCAAGAAAAATGCCGTGAACAGAATCAACCACTGTTTATTGCCTTCATCGACCTCACAAAGGCATTTGATTTGGTCAGTCGTGAGGGTCTGTTCAAGGCACTAAAGAAGATTGGCTGCCCACCAACTCTTCTGTCCATTGTGGAATCGTTCCACACAGGCATGAAGGGTATAATCAAGTTTGATGGTGCAACTTCTGAAGAATTTGAAATCAAGAGTGGAGTTAAGCAAGGTTGTGTACTAGCTCCCACCCTCTTTGGAATATACTTTTCACTTCTACTGAAATATGCATTTCGTGATCAGGATGGTGGTATATACATTCACTCACGCTCAGATGGCGGCCTCTACAATGCTCAGAGATTGAAGGCTAAGACCAAAATTAGGAGGGTACTGATCAGAGAGTTGCTTTTTGCAGATGATGCTGCAGTTACGACCCACTCTGAGGAAGAATTGCAATGTCTACTATCTGCATTCTCCAATGCTTGTTCTGAATTTGGTTTAACAATTAGCAAAAAGAAGACACAGATTATGTCACAAGGTGCACATGGGGTACCATCAATCTTTATTGACGACGCCGAACTAGAGATAGTAGACCATTTTACATATCTAGGATCGGTGGTAAATAGCAAATTATCCCTAGATCAGGAAATCAACATCCGGATTGGTAAGGCAGCAACAACAATGAACAGGTTAAGAAAAAGAGTCTGGGAGAACAGGAAGCTTACTGCCAAAACAAAAGTCCTTGTCTATCAAGCCTGTGTCCTTAGTACTCTTCTCTATGGCAGTGAAACCTGGACAACTTACTCACACCAAGAGAACAATTTAAACAGCTTTCATATGCGGTGTCTGCGAAGAATTCTTGGTATTAAGTGGCAAGACAAAATCACAAATACTGAAGTATTGGAAAGATCAGGTTGTGTGACAGTTTATTCCATGCTCAGTCTTCGTAGACTTAGATGGATAGGACATCTTAGGCGGATGGATGATGGTAGAATACCAAAGGATATCTTTTTTGGTGAATTACAGATGGGTAAGAGATCTCAGGGTCGGCCTCTACTACGATACAAAGATGTGTGTAAGCGGGACATGATTGATACAGGCATTGATAATGCACATTGGGAGCAAGTCGCCGCTGAACGTGTTGCATGGAGGGCAAATATCAGAAATGGAATAAAGTCAAAGGAGAAAATTATTGCAGAAAAGTCACACACGAAGCGTTTGAGACGTAAGATGGTGCATGATGGTGGAAATGACCACGTGTTCACATGCACCCACTGTGAACGGACATTTACAGCGCAAATTGGCCTTATCAGTCACACTCGCTACCGCCATAGTTAAAAGTTATTATGCCTTTTTAAAGCACAAACTATCGTCTGTCAAGACGGCAAGGTGCCAATATATATATATATATATATATATATATATATATATATATATATATATATATATATATATATATATATATATATATTTCATTAGAATAGAGTGATTAATAATACCAGGGTACAAACCATCAACCCGTTTTTTC
Organism: Cepaea hortensis; assembly: GCA_963921405.1. Taxonomy (NCBI): domain Eukaryota; kingdom Metazoa; phylum Mollusca; class Gastropoda; order Stylommatophora; family Helicidae; genus Cepaea; species Cepaea hortensis. The sequence continues at coordinate 493,280,425 of OY992876.1, read as the reverse complement.
TTACATGTAAATATGTTGTAAATACTTGACGTGTGCAACGGTTGATGCACAGTCATTAGGCTCAACTCTGTCAAACTGAGCCAAGCTTGTACAGTGTCACTCCAAGGTTTTTAAATAACTATGAGAGTGAAAGTTATGTGACAGAAATGAAGGTAAAAGATGTGTGACAAAGGTGAGGGTGAAATATGTGGACAGAAATGAGGGTAAAAGATGTGTGCCAATAGTGAAGGTAAAAGAAGTGTGACATAAGGGAAGGTGAAAGATGTGTGACAGAAGTGTGAAAGGAAGAGCAAATGTAAAATATACAAGAGAGAATGAGAACAGTCAGCGGATTTTTTCTGCCGCTCAACAAAACTTTTTAATTTTGTTGCCGTCAAATGTTGGTTTCAATGTTGAAAATGTGTTGTAATGAATGTATTTTGTGTAGCTTAGGTTAGGATCTTAGTGAAAGTATTTTGAGTCTCATAAGACAGAAACGTAGTCACAGATTTGTATTAAACACATGTTTGTGACCACAGTTAAATGAATTATGGCACTTGAAAAACTAACTTACATACACATGATAGTTAGATACACATGTTAGAGGTTAGATTATACTTTTAATTACATCCAAACACACAAACAACCAGAAAAACAAACATATAAATTGCATACACTTTTATTAGATCAAAGGGAGATAACTTCGGGTCAGGGGACATAATAGACAACGAAACACTAACTTAACAGTGAAATGTGACTTTACACGCGGAAGCGAGATAGGTAAAGCCTGTCGCTCACATCTTGTGTAATGGTTGTTTAATATTATATGGGGGACATGAAGCAATTCATGTGTTGACCTTCAGAAAGTCAACTTTGTATGGGTAGTGAGTTAATTTACTATTTGAGGGCAGGTCTTATAAGACAACGGTCCGGTTCAGACATACCTCTAATTAATATAATATTGCGATTGAGAATAGGGCTCACGCCAACCAGACAAGTTTGTGGCGATTGCCAGTAGCCAAGTAAAGTGATGCTACATTGTGACATTAGTCAGTAGGTCTATTGAGTAGCCCAAAGCCAGGTTATCTACAGTCTTTGACAAAAATTAGACACACTAATTTTTTTAGAAACCTCTTGCGTCACAACCAATGAGTCAAAGTTGATGACGCAACACAAGAGGGGTGGGTGTGTGTCAAAGACTGCCTCATGATAGAACACCACCAGGACGTGGGGGTCAACCTCAGATAGAGTTGAGTGAACATAGTGCCCGGGATCAGGGCAGGATAGATGAGAGAAAAGGGGGACTATTAACTAGTCCTCACACGAAGGCGTTGACCAGATAGTTAGCACTACTGGTCACGACAGAATCACGCCTGCGTGATAGCAACGATTAGCACTCAAAGCAAAGCCAGCTAATAGGGGCGTGCTAACTGACCTAGCACGCAGGGAGCCGAAGGGCGTATGAAGGTCCTTCTGCGAGGCGTGTAGCGACGCGAGTGAAGCAAGTCAGACTGGGGACTGACTCTGTAGTGTTCACATCGTATAGAATAGATATGTGTTTTCATGTAGCCTAGTAGATAGAGAATAGCTATAGGGGTTCGGAAAACTATTGATAGAGAATATTGTGACTTTATGTGTGATTAGATAGCGACTGTTTTGCAATTGTAAAGAGCCAATGGCAATAAAATGTACCATTTCATTCCTCGCACACGACTGCAAGTCTCTTGTATGGTGTGGGAGAAGTAATCCGATGATGCCTGAAACATGAGTTGTTGACAATGATGATGATGATGATGATGATGATGATGATGATGATGACGATGATAATGATGCTACACGCGGGTGCTTAACTTTCTCTCTTTTTTCTTACACACACACACACACACACACACACACACACATGCCCGCACTCATACACACACTAACTCACCCACTCGCCCATGTGTACTATATGCACTGCTTATTTCATCATTTTTATGTCAGTTCCAGCAATTATCTTATTGAATTGCACCACTATTTTTTTTTTTTTTTTTTACTTTACACAATGTATAACATACTTTTTTTTTTCATTCACCACTTTCAATTTTTTCCCATGCGCCCCCCCCCCCCCAATTTTGAATGTTCTTGTGAGGATACTCACGATAGTCGTCAGTGCATGTATTTGTAAAGTGTGGGAGTTTATTCATATTAGTTTCAGTGATTATTGAGGCAGCTTGTATGTGTGAGTATATGTGTTGGTGGGTGTGTGTACGTGTGTCTATATGTGTATGTGTGTTTATATGTGTGTGTATCTGTGCATGTGTGTATGTGAGTGTATGTGTGCGTGTGCATGTTTATATGTGTGTGAATGTGTGTATGGGTGTGTATGCGTGAGTGTTTGCGTGTATGTATTTACATGTGTGTATGTGTGTGTGATTGTGTGTATGTGTAAGTATGTTTGTATGCGTGTTATGCATTTAAATGTGTTTGAATGTGTGTATTTGTCTGTAAGTAAGTGTGTATGGGTATGGATGTGTGTAGGTGTGTAAGAATGTGTATATGTGCGTGTGTATATGTGTGCATGTGCGTGTGTATGTGTGTATGTTCGTGTATGTATGTGTATATGTTTGTGTGTCATGCGAGAGAGTGTGTGTTTGTAGTTAGTGTGGTTTAGAGAGTAAATGAGTGTGAGTGAGAGAGACAATTTGTGAGTATGTGTGTATCTATGTGTGTTTGTGTTAGTGAGTGTAAGTCAGAGAATCAGTGTATAAGAGAGAGAGAGAGAGAGAGAGAGAGAGAGAGAGAGAGAGCGTGGGTGAGTGAGAGAGTACATGCGAGAGTGAATGAGTGAGAGTGAGTGTGAGTGTGTGTGTGTGTGTGTGTGTGTGTGTGTGTGTGTGCTTGTCTGTGTATGCGAGTGAGAGAGTGTTTTTGTATGGCTTAGAGCAGTGTTTCCTAACCTTATTTGCGCTATGCCCCACCTAAGCCTTTCTAAAATTCTTATCCCCCCTCCCCCTAACATATACGTAATTTTTAATATTCAAAAATTGAAATGTTCACTAAAGAAACTTGAATGATAGGTTTTAGGAAGAAATCACTAGGACATTATTGAGCAAACACAGTAAGTAAATATTCAAAACATATAATGGAGAACTGAAATTCAAGTGCAACATAATGTTAATGAAAGATTTTTCTATATTATTTTAATTATTAGTAATTATTTATTATTTAAACTTAGTGAGACCTTGCGCTTGATTCTTGCTGCAACGAAATTTTATGTCAGGCTCCAATTTAGTTAACTTCAGTCTCATGTCTCCGAGTTTTGTTATATCCAGCAAATGTCTTTTTTTTTTTTTAGCAGCAGCAAATCATGTAAGGCACTACATCCTCTTTCAGCTAAATATGAAAATGGAAATGGTAACAATAGTTCTCTTGCACATTTAGATATTTGATTTCGGTTTCCTCACAAAGCCATGCCATCACTCCTTTTATATTAAATACAGTTTTGACTCATAATTTCGTATTTCTGAGAGTTCTTCTTGATACTGCATATTTGAAATATTAGACAAATCCACTAACATTGGCTGCATCATCCAAGTTGGGAAATCAATTTGTTTCAAATCAGAAAATCTTTCTTTTATGCACAACAGAGATTCTGCGATTAGCTTACTGACCCAAATCAATGTCCCGCATACCCACGTTTGAAACACAGCTGTGTTGGTTTTTATGAAATGGTATGGGTGCTTGTCGTTCAGAAAGTAATTGGCAAACTACTGAACGTGAACATGCCCAGGAATCAAGAACAAAAACATGTTATCAAAGAAGGCGACGTTAGCAAAAAGATAATTACATCAGATCTAGCGTGCACATATCCGAATCTCACAAACTAAGCAGCAAAAACAAAAGATAGTGAGATTTATGAAACTGACGTTCGGCTTTCAAGATATCATCAATGTTTGTTTTGGAATTGCTGCACCCAATCAAGAGAATTGCTTTCAAATTTCAAACAGTCAATCTCATTCGATGTTTTGACTTCCCATACTTCATTTTTGAAAAATACTTGCTCATAGAAATACAGTGTTCCAAACACTGATGCCATACCAGCTGCAAATTTCTTCAATTTCAGAAATTCAACATCAGGTAAGCAGCGGTAAAACTCAACAAGTTTTCCTTCTCTGTGCGTCTCTTTCAACAAATAATTTTCTTGCAAACCAATGATCTCCAACTGTAGTTCAATTGGCACATCATCAAGGTTACAGTCAATCGGATTCTGAAATAAAAGAATGTCGCTCTCAGTTCTGTCAAGATTGAAAGTCTCTCCCAAAAAAGTGCTTCTTCAAATCACGAATAATGCCCCCCCCCCCCCCCCCCCTAAAATCGAGGTTGACATCTTCGGCGATTGTAACACAAAACTATTTTAAACAGTGAAAATGAGAAAAGTTTTCTCCTTCCAGTTGTGCTTCAAACAATGATAGCTTTCTTCGAAATCCTTTGATTATTCTGTAAAGATCACATACGAGGTTATCCTTTCCTTGAAGTTTCAAGTTCAGTTCATCCATGTGGGATGTAATGTTGACAAGAAATGACAACTCTGACAGCCAGGTAGGATCTGACAGCTGTGGATCAGCTCTATATTTTTTCAGTGAGGAAAACATCTATTTCGTTACGGAGTTTGTAAAAAAAACGAATTAGGACTTTACAACCGATATGTGATAAGGCAAGTCACAGAATTCAAAAACAATTTCTTATAGAAAAGCCTGGAGCTGACGGTGATTGAGTGCATGTCCCCGAATGAAGTTCACAGCAGAAACGATTGATTTCAATACACAAGAAATAGCTAAGTCCTTCCCAGAGAGTGCTTGCTGATGTATAATGCAGTGCATGAACAGAGCGCCCTGAATTTGCAAATCTTCCAACAGAGTCTGCCCCACCAGACCCTTCCTCACTCCAGCCATGTTTTTCCCTCCATGAACTGTAACACCTAGAAGCTGATTCCATAGAAGGTTATAGCCTAGAACAATCTTTTCCATTTCCGAGAAAATTTCTTTTCCAGTTGTTGTTCTATGCATGCTGCAAACGGATGCCAACTCTTCTGTTATCTGATAGGTCCACACTGGCACCACGAATGAACACAAGAAGTTGTGACGTACTCGAGAGATAAGTAGACTCATCAAGCGCCAGAGAATACCACAAATTTCGTCTTAGCTTTCTTGAGTAAATTTAGCAGTATGCTCTCTCCAAGTTCTTCTATTCTCCGCATAAATGAACTTGCCGAAAGGCTGATAGTTACAAACAAATCGTCTTTCTCAGAACACAAGTCATTTGCTGCTTCCTTCATACATTCTTAGATGAAGTTGCCATCAGTAAACGGGTTTCCTCGTTCTGCCATCTTATGCACTATTTTGTAATCTGTACGAGAGACGGATTCACTTTCAGCAAGCTTTCTCGTGAAGAGTTTTCTTTGTGTTTCTAAACCACATTTCATGGATTCATATTTCTCAGAGAATGTTAAACTTTGAATATGTTGATAGATGGTTTGTTTAACAGTGACGGCAACACTTTCGCTGCATATTACGCAACTGGTTTTCTAGCTTTTTGCTTCTAAAAACTTTAACTTTACACCCCATTCTTCATTGAAAACGTGACATTCGGGGTCCACTTTTCCTTTCTTAGTAGCCATAATGAAGGGTGAAGTAAACGGGATCTGAAAATGAAAAAGACATTGAATTAGAAACATAATTAAAATTCTATTGAAACACAAGAAAATCAGAGGACTAGGTGTCACTGTGAAGCTAAGGCTCCCCAAAGGTACATATACAGTTTATAGGTAAGTTTTTTATCACTCCAAATTGTCGTATTCTATATCCAGCGGAGAGCCGCAGTGACTGCCTCCACCTCCATTCTTAAGCTGGATGTTGTGGTATCATATGCCAGGCTCTCCTGCCCCAAACATCGACCATTAGCTTTGGCTATGAACCCCCAGCCACTTCTCTCATCTCTTGACACCGAACCATCTGTGTAGATAATCATATCACCCGAGTGAGCATTGTCCTGAATTAGTTGCTGGATTTCCACTTTCGTGGCCCCTGCTAGCCACTCCCTGCACTCCCGGCTTAATGTGATTATAACTCTGCACAAGTCTGACTGCTCCGCTGGCACTCTGACCCACTCCTCTCCACGCCTAATGTTCTCCAAGGGGCTCACCTGTCTGATCGTATTCTCCGCCTGAGCAATCCATGATTTCCCTCTTATCAGTCGCTGACCCTTAACTGCTTCCAGCGCCTCATGCACACACACACACACACACACACACACACACACACACACATCGTGATTGTAACTGACTCAGAAAGCATGCTGACGAGGGTGACGACGGGCAGGCTTCGTGCGGAGTGACTCGCTTCGCTTCGGAGGTCACGTGTGACAAGCAAACGATTGGATCTTTTCTCCGGGGTATGCCGGTGTGCTAGGAAATGAACAGGCGGGCACATTGGCTGGCTCTGCAAAACTTGGTGGAGTATTGATACATGACAAGGCAGATGTGGTTGCGACCTTGTGGCAGCACGTGCACACCTCGGAGGAGCAAATGGATTACCATGGTCTTGCGAGAATGAGACAGCGAGGAGTGACGAGAGGATCCGGCCGACTCTCAACTCTCAGAGGAAAGGCGAGACGGACTTATAATCAGATTGCTACTGGCACTATTAGTGTTGGAACTCTTCGCTGGCTGCTGAGGATGGGGACGAAGCACTTATGGAAATGCCCCGAATGCTGTGATGTCGATTCCTAAATCAATCAATCAATCAATCACTCCAAATTGTCGAGTTAAAAAAAAAAATTCGAGCATTTCAAGTTAAACATCTACTCAAAGTATTTCAGGTTCCTCACCTGTGATACGGACTTCGTGCACTAAACTGAGTTTCTCCGGACTTAGGATTGATTTAGGAGAGGAGCTGAGCATTTATGGGTTACACCCGTGTGCCGTGATGTTGATCTGTCGACTAAACTAAACTAAATATAATATATCATATAATAAGGTTTGCAAAATATATAAATAGGGCCGGCCTAAATAAACAGCTTAGAGCAATGTTTTTCAATCGGGGTTCCGCGAGTGGCAGCCAGGGGTTCCACCGAAACAGACCGAAATCACCTAAATGCAACATTTCTGCCCGTTTGGTTTATTTCATAAAGTAGAGCAGACACTTGAATCATCACACTGATTTCCTTGAGCAAAGTAAACATTTGCGTAACGATCTGCTCCAGCAGAAAGTTTGAAAAAACACTGGCCTAGAGATCAGCTCGATTAACATTTTAATCGGGAAATTTTTCTGAGCTGGGGATAATATTTGTGTAATAACACGATGCGTCTATGGCATTTTTATGCTATGTTTGCTAATTGCCTCTGTTCACGTTTGTAGTTGACTTACCTATCACTGTAAAACAAAGAAATCCTTGGTACACACCTATAAAATGGAAGACAGGCAATAGGAAGTAAATATTTCTGGAGCGTCGGACCTGTCTAGTGTCAGATCACTTTACGACCTCCTGCTATCAACTGTTAACCTGGTCAGATGGGGTATATCCGAAGACCCAACATGTCCCCTAGGTAGCAACATGCAGACCAAGAGGGCAAAGACCGTTGAACACGTACTATCTGCGTGCAGGGCGGCCCTGTTGCAAGACCTATTCATTTGGCGCTATAACAAGGTTCTCACTGAACTGGCAGCCATAGTGTATAGCAAGACTCCAGGCGAACAAGGGGACTGTTGTAAAAGCCGGGTGGATGCGTTTCGTAAAAGCTGGACAAAACACCATTCAACTGCCCCAAGAGCCTGCCATCCACTCTCTAGGGTGCTCAAGACTGGGAGCTGACAGTTGACCCCAGGTTTCAGTTGCGAACAAACATCGCAGTGTGCTCTCCGTCGATTCAGCAGTAAGTACTAATCGAGCTGACTGTTCCGTTGGAGTCAAGAGTCAAGGAACTGCACACCTATAAGATGGAGAAATGCAGTGACATGGTCTGAGACAAGAAGGATACACCGTCAGGCTATTTGCCGTTCAGAGAGGCGCAAGAGGCCTTGTTACCAACTTTGCATACAACGTAGTGAAACAACTAGGTGTAAAGGCACACGCAAGAACCCGGGTACTTAAAAGAATGGGCGAGGCAGCGGAGAAGGCCTCGAGCTGGCTATGGAGCAAGCGCAATACGGGGTGGGGCAAGGATATGCAGTGAAAAGGTTCTACTTTGCCTGCAATGTTAGTCACCGTCTCTCAAGAAGAACAACATCAGTATCAAATTTTTCCAAAAGATCTGCCACCTCACAATGAGACCGGAACAACGGCCGCGGTCCCGTGCCGACCCGGGAGCCATCCCACCAAGGAAGATCAGAGCACCCATGCTTGGTGTAGCGATCACACGAATCATAAATGTCGGCCAAAGTCGAACCTCTGTAGCCAAGTGCCGGCAACGATCACTTTTGGTGGAATAGTACGTCTTGCAAAGACCACCCCCAGTAGCGATAGCAAGGGTCAAGGGGGAGACCCACGCTTCAAATAAGCCCATAGGAAAAGCTGACTTCCGTTGAGAACGCGCAGGAGGCTAGATCCTCAAGCCGCGAACGAGGTACGGAGGAGGCAACGCGGCAGCAATGACGTCTACTGCCAGGGGGAGGTTTTTTTAAAGTTGCATAATCTTTACAGGACATTGCAGTCAACACCAGCATTTTACTGCCGTTGTTGATGACTTGGCAAGTTTTACGTTCAGTAGTTTGCCATTGCTTCTGAACGACCAGCTCCCATACCAACACTTCAAAACCAGTGCGACGCGGTCTGCTGCCCAATCAGTCAGTGTTTCGAACGCCGGTAAGCGGCATTACGAATCGCGTTCGCAACGCCATGGCCAAGATGGTCTTTACCACTTTTGGTTTTGCATTTCCATTATAGGACGTTGCAGTCAACATCAAAATTTTTCAGCTGCTGTTGATGTACTAGGCAAGATTACAAAAAAGTGTCTATTTTGGTCTCTCAGGCCGTAGGTCATAGGTCGCGGTTGTTTCTTATGACTGTTGTCCACTCACCCGTAACGGGTATTGAGTTGTTGCACTGTGACATTCACTTAGTAATATATTGAATAATTAGTGTTAAGTGATGTTAAAAATGAGATGAGATATTCTTCTTCCCCCTCTGCTTTTTCCACCTCCCCCGTCGCTTCCTCCTTTACAACTTCTTTCAAATAACCATATCCATTATCCAAATAGAAACGATGACTGTTTGAAACTTTGAAGTTTGTCAGTTTTTCTCACCAAAACGTACTAAACAGGTAATAATAATATACATATCTCAAACATCATGATTGAAATGCGGAGAACTGTAGATCTAATCATGTGTTGCTACAGGAAAGGTGTTCTTGTTCTTTCATGCTGGGTTGATTCCCTCACATCTGAACATTTGTAATTGTTTCATGGTAGTGTCCATTCCATTCCATGAGCACACTCCTGTGCCTGTACCTCACAAGAATGCCCTGGTACCATTTACCACAAGGAGGGATGTTGAAGAAATATGATGGATACAGAAGAAGGAAACCACGTAAAATATGGAGTGGTGGTATTAAGAGCAACCTTATAGGAATGAATATCAACTTCCAAATAGCGTTGTAAAGAGCACATACATTCATTTAGATAAATGGAGGAAGAGAAGATGTTCTGTACCTCAGTTTAATGACCACTGTGACTCCTTGTAGTTGTAGACAGAACTGGTGTCCTCATGTGCCATGCAGTCAGACGTGGGTAGTCGTAGTTTACCATCTCACATGATTAACTGTCTTGGATCAGGTCTGTTTTCTTGTCTGAATTATACCACCTGGCCAAGCTATCCAGATATTTATCTCTTTATCTTCCCCTTCCTCTCTTCCAGTCATCTCTGCCAGTTGTCACCAAGTCTGCATGTCTATTTCTTCTCATATATGGAGTTAATTTCTGTAATCATTTGATTGTGTTTGATCGGTTTCTTGTAGGCTTTGTTCATTCATTTTTCTGTCTGTCCTTGGCATTATTTCAGTTTCCCCCAAAAACCATATTTCCACTGCTATTAGATGTTTTAGAGTTTTTCTGTTTTACTTACTGTCACCTTACCTTGTTGACAGATGCATGTTTCTTACATGTGCTTCAAAATAGGCATAATAACTGCCACCCAAGGCTAGCAAATGTGACCTCCCTATAGCAGAAATCCCGGGCTGAATTATTGAGACCATGTGTTGCCCATGCAGCATGATCCCTCTCTCGGCCTGCCTAGTTTACTTCAGAGGAAAGGTAACACCAATACATCTGGAACAAGACAAGCTGCAGAAGCTGCCACAATAGTAAAGCTATGCTCTGTCCTCCTGTCAGATCCTACACCTGTTGCCGACCAAAACTCAGGGCCTGGTCTAGCCTGCCATGACATGACATTTAGTCTTTAGATTTCATTTCCACACACTAGGATCAGGCTTGTAACCTCCCAGTTGTGTTCCTCCAATCTAAGCCTATGGCACAATGTGGGGTGTCAGGTTTGAACAGTGCTGCCCAACATTTGGTGCTGACAATAAGCAGGTAGTACTGTCTACTGTCATACAGTACCTCAGTCATATCTGACTAAGACCTGACAGAATTGTGTGTTTATTGTCCATGTTTCGTTTGCATAAAACAAAACAGGTTCTATATAGCACTTCAACACTTGTTTTTCTCACTACAATTGACATCTTTTTATTTGTGAGTATGTTTTCCATCTTCCAAAAGACTACTTTTGCAATGGCAGTTCTTATTCTAATCTCTACAAGACTTGTCTCATCATGTTCCTCTTGTACCTTGCAGTGGGTGAAGTATAAACAGTGGGAGAGTGCCCGCTTAACGGCTTCATGTATCGATATTCCCATGAACTCTGTTATTCCCTGCGTCCATCATTTACATGGTCAGCCTCTTCCCCTGCTTCCCTCTGGTCTGTACATCAATGCTTGTTAGTTGGTAACCTACTTGCATGGCCAAATGATTTGACTTGCTGCCTTCTAATAAAATCTAGTGCTGCTACAACCCCCACTTTAGTCCTGATTTCTTCATTTCTGATCTTATCTCTTCTTGATACATTGAGTATTCTTCTCAGGAATCTCATTTCTGTTGTTGTGATTTTTCTTTTCTCTTTTTTTTCTCATTGTCCAGTTTGGCATTGGTAACATAGAGTTGGTAGGCAGAGTGTGTTGTAAAGTGCTTTCTTAGTATTTATTGATACATGTTTGTTCTTTAGTATTGGTGCCATTTGTCCAATGAGTTGGTTTGCCTTATTGCATCTGTTTTCGATCTCGTCTTATGATTTGCCATTTGATGATATTATACTTCCAAGGTACTTGAAACTCTTTACTTGTTTCAAGAATTGTTCCTTTAGGTGAATCGTTATTGCTTTTTCTTCTTTAGTTATAGTCATTACTGCTGTTTTGCCTGTGCTAATTTCGTTATATCCGTATACATGGGTTCGAAACACGGCGATGCTGGTTTTTTCGAAAAAGGTATAGGGGCCGGTTGTTCAGAAAGCAATGGCAAACTACTGAATGTAACACTTGCCTAGTACATCAACAGCAGCTGAAAATGCTGGTGTTGACTGCAACGTCCAGTAAGGGATACGCAACAAAATAATAAATACATTTTCATATTATGTTCTTTGCACATTTTATTTAGACTATTCATGTCGTCTTGTGATTCAGCATATGATTTTACTATTAGTGTTTGGTCGCAAGCAGGAGTTCTCTAATAGTTAGATTTGCAGATGGTTCTTCTTCTGTGTTCTCATCATGCGGTGTTCTTGCGGTCTCTGTTTGGCTGGTTTCTTTACATATGTTGTCTATATATATTATAAACAAGAGAGGGGACAGGACACAACCTTGCCATACTCCGGATCTTATGGTGAAGGGTTCTGAGTGTCCTCCAGTTGCTCTGACTATGTAAACACTGTTGTTGTCTCTACAAGACATCTGACTGTTTCAAGTTGTACAATCCACCTGTTGAAGAATGTTCCCATGCATGTGGATGTTGCCTGGTCTAGCATGTCCTCTTTCACTACTCTCCTCTACTTCTGTGAGTACCAATCAATACCCGTGAGTATATTTCTCATGCTACTTCTGTGTTCTCCAACACAACACATTTAGAGTCAATTGTCCATGTTTCAGTAGTGGTGGCACAAAGGTCAGAGTTCAGGACTTAGCTGGTGACTTTTGGCACCTGACCAAGTGAACAGAAATCATAATGAGCACAAATAATATTTTACAATTCTGCTGCCACACCGGCTCTGTGGTGAAGGGATTATGAATGCAGTTTGTAATCTCACACACTGCGTTCACAACACAGCTGCGGGAAATTTAGAAGCTGATCGTCTTGCGTTGGTTTCCATGCAATGGTATGAGAGCCGGTCATTCAGAAAGCAATAGCAAACTAGTGAACACTACTTGCCAAGAAATCACAAACAGCCAAAACAAGTTGGGGTTGATTGCCATGTCCTGTAAATGATATGAAGCTAACTAACTGTTGTGTCTCCACCTGACAGAGATAGAGGAGCCTGCATGTTCCATTGACCCCTAGGGCTATGCCAACGGTTATGTTATATTATGCTATGTTATGTCATGTTGTGTTATGCTATGTTATGCTATGTTATCACGATCAACATTCCCACACATTGGGTACTCCCATGCGTGCCTAGTCCTCCGATGCAGCAGCCACCTCAAAGTATCTCCTCACTGTTTCCATGTCTCCTCGTTCACCATCAAAGACAGCATCTACATGCCTAGCCAGGCTTCACTTCTAATTCATGTAATCAAACGAGCAATACTTGTCGCTATCAGCCAGTTAGGTCCATACTGCTTTGATGATATCGGTCCTGTCCATGCTTCTTCCTGCTTGTATCAGTGCAATGTTTGCCAGCTGGTCGACATGTTCATTGCCCTTTACGCTGGTGTCTCCGGGTGTGTACATTCGTGTAATTGATGTGAGGCATGACTTTCGATTGCTCTCTGTTGGATCAAACCTAAGACCAACCGTATGGCACACGTGCAGCAAGCGGCTAGGCCACCACGGCTCTCTATCATTTCTTATGTTATTTTAATATATGTCGAGTCCATAGTGTGCTTGAATTCACAAATCAAAGACAGGGCACATCTGTTGGATCGTTTGCTCAGGACATGCTGGTCTTGTGGGAAGTAAGCAAGTAGGCAGATTAGCGTGATCAGCACTCTTGTGGATCTTTGTGTATGGTGTGGACAAACAGATACATTTTCACAGTCAAGAGAGAATGGTGACCAGAGGATCTGGTGGACACATAGACTTCAGAGAGTCTTCGTGGTAAAGTGGTCAAGCTGTCTGCCTCATGCTTCGAGGATTGTGGGTTCTATTTCGGGCTATGTCTTTTGGTTCACGAGTGCATGTTTCTTGGAGATTCCTGGGGGTCGTCGCAGGAGCTATAGAGTTCATACTTTGTGCGATGCTTTCAGCAGGTCGCCCTGCAGAAAGAGACCGAGCCATGTGGGATAAAACCTGGGGCAATGAAGTCAATCCTCTCGACTTTTAAGACTTTCTTTAAGACATAGACTGCAACTTGTACTATTATTATTGGGACTCTTCACTGGCTGTTGATGTTGATGGAGCATGCATGGGAATGTCCTGAGTGCTGTAATATCAGTCATTGTCTCAGCTCAACTATTTAACAATACAAAAGATATTGTATCTCAGTTTGCTTTAACAATACAGATCTTTTTTGTGTGTTGTGAAGTAAGCACTGTTTTGCTGTTAAAGAGAGTGTCTTTTGTTCAACTGTTACAAAATGTATCAACAGTTTTATCTGCCATCTTGTGTCCAGATTTTTAATGCAAGCACAGCTGAAGTTGTAACATACCATCAGACCGAAGTCAAGCACATTTTACCGAAGGAAGGGTAGGTCTGCAGTATGACACCAGTTTTTTTAATCTGTATTTGTGTCCAACAATTGTACAAAAATGTCTAGATTTTTGGGGTCTATCTTTTCTGTTTGTCTGTTCTGTCTGTTCAGTCTGTTTTGTCTAGTCTGTTCTGTCTGTCTTGTCTAGTCTGTTCTGTCTGTCTGCTGCATCTTGTCTGTTCTGTGCAGTTTGTTCTGCCTATCTGTGCAGTCAAAACTGTTCTGTCTAATTGTTCAGTCTATCTAATCTGTCCAGCCTGTACAGTCCACTCTGTTCTGTCTAGTTTATTCTGTCTGTTGAGTGCACGCATGTCCTGTAACATGCCATTCCATATTTTTTGTGTATTTTCATGTTTCACATTATCATTTTGTGTGTATGCCACTTGATTTTATCATGTATAATATAACATTACTGTAATGTGAGTGAGTGCGTTAGTGAGTGGGAGAGGGAGAGAAAGAGAGAGAGTGTGTGTGTGGGTGAGAGAGAGAGAGAGAGAGAGAGAGAGAGAGAGAGAGAGAGAGAGAGAGAGAGAGAGAGAGAGAGTTGAATTGCATCACCAATTTTTTACACTACACAATGTATATGTTCAATTTTTTCTCTATTTCTTACAATTTTTTGTGAGAATGCTCACGACAATCGTCAGTGTCTCAACTGTGTATAAAGTGTGGGAGTTTGTTCTTATTAGTTTCAGTGATCATGTGAGGCATCATGTATGTGTCTAGATGTGAGGATGTATGTGTGTGGGTGTGTATGTGAGGGATGTGTGTGTGTGTGGGGGTGGGGGGGGGGAAATGTATGTGTGGAGGGGTTGTGTGTGGGTTGATGTGTGATGTGTGGATGGGTGAAGGGATGTGTGGTCGGTGGGGATGTATGTGTGTGATGGATGTTTGTGTGTGGGTGGGGATATTTGTGAGGATGGTTGGAAGTATGTTGGTGTTTGTTGGTTGGGGGTGTGGGTAGGGAATGTGTATTTGGGTGGGTGAATGGGTGTGTGGGAGATGTGTGTGGGTTGCTGATGGGTGTGGGGGATGGGTGTGGGGGTGTGTCTGTGAATGGGATATGTCTGTGTGGGTCTGAGTGTGTGAGTGTGGATGGGATAAATGTGAGTGGGTGGAGGATATATGTGTGGGCGGTGAGGATGTTTGTAGGTGGGGAATGTGTGGGTGGGTGGGTGGGGAGATTTGTGTGTGTGGGTGAGAGATGTGTGGGTGGGGATGTGTATGGGGAATGCATGCGAGGGAATGTGTGGGTGGGGTGTTGTGTGGGATGGGGGAGGTGTGGGATGTGCGGGTGGATGAAGGATGTATGTGAGGATGGGGGATATGTGTTTGGCTGGATGATTGGCGTATGTGTGGGGGGAGGGTAGATGAGAGATGCATGTGTTGATGGGTGGGTGGGTGATGTGTTGGTGTGAGTGGTTGATGGATGAGTAAGTGAGTGGGTGGATGTGTATGAGAGATGATTGTATGGGTGGGGGATGTGTGTATGGGTGGGAAGGCGGATGTGTGTGGGTGGGGTGTGTGTTTTTGTATGAGGAATGTGTTGATGGGTGAGGATGTGTTGATGGGTGAGGATGTGTGTGTGTGTGTGTGTGAGTCTATGGGTGATGAGATGTGTAGTTAAGGGATGTGTGATTGGGGTTTGGAGATCGGGGTGGGATGGTTGGCGAGTGGGTGGGTGGAGGATGTGCGGGAGGGTGAGTGTGTGTAGGTTGGGGGTGGGAAAGGATGTGTGTTTGTGTGTGGGTGCAGGATGTGTGGTGGGTGGGAGGTGTGTGATTGGGTAGGGAGATGATGTATGTGGAGGTGTGTTTGGGATGTGTGGGTTGGGGGATTGGTGGATGAATGGGGTCATGTATGTGCCTTTGGGTATGTGTGTGGTTGGGTGGTGAATGTGTGTGTGGGGGACAAGCGGGTGGATAGGGGATGGGTGGGTGGGTGGGGGATTTGTCTCATAACATGGTAACATGCATTGTTTATGCTTACAACATTCATTTGACAATGATTCTTTTCTATGTGAATGCACTATGCACTGATGAACGAAAGATGAGTGATTGGAAGGGTCGAATGTAAGACGGGCCTGCGTGCCCAATTTGTTACCCTTCGAAAATAAAGATTGTTCTTTGTTCGTTCATTCTCTCTCTCTCTCTCTCTCTCTCTCTCTCTCTCTCTCTCTCTCTCTCTCTCTCTCTCTCTCTCTCTCACTGTCTGTTTTATCTAGATCAATTCTGTATGTATGTTCTGTCTAGATTTGTTCTCTCTGTGGGTTCTACCTAGATCTGTCCTGTACATCTGTTCTATCAAGATCTGTCTGTTCTACCTAGATCTGTTTTATCT
This sequence comes from Cepaea hortensis, assembly GCA_963921405.1. Classification (NCBI taxonomy): domain Eukaryota; kingdom Metazoa; phylum Mollusca; class Gastropoda; order Stylommatophora; family Helicidae; genus Cepaea; species Cepaea hortensis. The sequence goes on along the minus strand of OY992876.1, from coordinate 493,264,183 downwards.
GACTGTTCTACCTGTATGTGGAAATGAAAGGACTGAATGGCTGGCCTCCAGAGTACCTCTAGAGCATCTCCAAAGGGAACACTGAGATTGAGCCAGAGAGACATGCTAGTGTCTGCACATGATCACTTGCTGCACAAATAAACATGAGCCGGGAACTACGCATGGCTGTGACTGATAGAATCAGGAATTGGTGCTGTCAGAAAGAGTTGTGGTAGAGGGTGAAATAGATGCATGTGTAACCACCCGGTCACAGGAGCTGTAACCACCCGGTCACAGGAGCTGTAATCGTCCAGCCATGGGAGCTGTAAGTACCCATGCTCTTCGACTTCATCTGAGGAAGATGGAGGAGGGGTGTGCAGTAGCTTGCAGTTAAATGTCCGGCTTTGGCTTGTTCAGATATGGTTTGATTCCTGGCATGGATTGTGAGGATTTTGTTTACAAATATATGGATGATATACTCCCCTGTGATCCTGGGGTAGCAGATTGAACACATAAGCTTCTCAGACAAGACTGAAGATCTCGAAGGATCTGTGTGTAGGTTGTGCATGTCAGCAATTTGACAGACAAGGCTGAAGATCTCGAAGGATTTGTTTGAAGGTTGTGCATGTAAAAAATTTCAGAGACTTGGAAACTGAACAGAGAAGGCCCAGTGAGTCACTTCTTCTTCTTCTGCCCTTCATTCCCTATTGGGACATAGCCCCTCAACCAAACCATGCCAGGCCATCCTGTCTCTTGCCATCCCCTGCTGCCTCCTCCATGTCCTCCCAGTATTATTCATCTCTGTAATTCTCTTCTCCAAGTTGTTTTGGTCTCCCACTGTTTTGTTTGTCTTGTGGGTACCAGACAAGAGAGTGTCTAGTTGTATTGTCCTCAAGTTTTCTCAGTGCTAGCATCTTGTCCTCACCTCTTTGTTCACTAGAATTTGTGTAGTTCTCTCCATGAGCTCCACATTGGTGATTCTGTCATACCACTTTATTCCAACTATTCTGCGCAGGCACCAGTTAATGAAATTAAAGTAGTCACTACATAGTCTACATTTCAAAATGGGAAAACCAACCCACAAATGAGTATTTATAGCACATTTGAAGGAGCGCCTGGCCAACTGGCTAGAATGCCGAATTCTCTTTCGGGACACCCGGGTTTGAATCTTCTGTAAGGTGTGGAATATTTTTCTGTCAGGGGCAAAAAGAAAACTCTAACCTGCACAGTTCATGGCGACTGCACTATCCAGGTGGCATAAATCCCTAGGCTCAAGATCCCTCTGTCATACACCGCAAGGATTATATTGGCAGTAAATGACAGATGTGACAGATTCTGGAAAACACTAGTCTCGCAGCAGGAATCAGCTGTAGGCCTGAATATATTCATTAATTCCGTAGCATGTCCTTTGCAGAACCTCGCTCCCATAACAACCTTCTGGAAAACCTCTCGATCACAAGCAAGATGTGACGCGTCCGATACACCCATCTGGAGATCATCCGCCACATACTGAACCCATCTTCTCTGTGGCCTTCCTCTTCCTCTCTTCTTAGGCATATACCCATCCATTATTGTTCTCTCCAAACTGTTATGATGTTTCTATCCATCCATCATGTGCCATGCCGGTAAGCGTGGGCGGTCATGTTCTGCCATCTCACTCGATCACCAGAGTCGTGGATCAGCTCCGTGTTTCTGTCTCGACCATGCCACAAGGCCAAGCCATCCAGGTACTTGCTTCTAGGTCTTCCCCTTGGTCTGTTCCCCTCGATCTTACCAGTTGTCACCAAGTTCTCCAATCCATTTCTTCTCATAACATGCCCAAACAATTTTGACTGTCTACGTCTAATTTCTCTAATCAATTTACAATCTTCATTTGTTTCTTGAAGAACTTGTTCATTGGTCTTTCTGGCTGTCCATGGTATTCTTTGCATTTTCCTCAGAAACCACATCTCTCCAGCCATCAGATGTTTTTCAGCCTAACTGCTCATTGTCCACGCTTCACATCCATATAAAAGTACAGGTTCAATGTACCATCTCAACACTCTTTTTCTCGTTTCAATTGACATCTTTTTATTGGTCAATATGTTTTTCATCTTGCTAAAGGCTACTTTTGCCATGGCAATTCTTGTTCTAATCTCTTCAAGGCATCTCCCATCAGATGTTATTACTGTTCCGAGATAATTGTACCTGCTCACTTGTTGAAGAATATTCCCATTTACTTGTATATTACATTGTGGTATTTCGTCCTTCATAGTGACGACCATAATCTGTGTCTTTTTACAATTTAATTCTAACCCTAGTTGTTCACTGTGTGTAACAATCGCATCTACTAAATTTTGCAGGTCCTGTTCATTGTCTGCAATCAAGACTGTATCATCTGCATATCTAATGTTATTGATGCATCGTCCCCCAATGTTGATTCCTTCCATATCTTCAATATTTCTGAAAATACTTTCACTGTACAGGGAAAACAGATCTGGAGACATTACACATCCCTGTCTCACACCCCTTTTAATAGGCTGATATTGGCTTACTTCATTATCAACTCTTATGGCAGCTTGTTGTTTCCAATATATGTTTTTTACAAGTCTAAGATCTTTTCCATCAATTTGTAGATCTTCAAGCATCCTTATCATGTTGACATGTCTCACTTTATCAAAAGCCTTTGTGTAGTCAATAAAGCAAAGGTGTAGATCTTTGTTTACTTCTATAGAACATTCGATTATGTTTCTCAGTATATACACAGCATTTACTGTACCCTTGCCTTCCACAAACCCACATTGTTCTTCTCCTATTTCAGGTTGTATTTTCCTCCTAACTCTTTGCATGATAATTCTTAGCAAAATCTTCGTGATGTGACTCATTATACTAATTGTTCGATGTTGATCACATTCCAAGGCTCCTGATTTCTTTGGGATTGCAATAAATACAGAATTACATAACTCCTGAGGTATATTTCCAGTATCATATATTGTATTAAGCAGACTGGTAACTTTATCTATTCCATATTCTTCTAAAGCATTAATCATTTCTGTTGTGATGCTGTCTGAACCGGGGGTCTTGCCAGATTTCATATGGTTAAGCGCATTCTGAACCTCCATCTTTAAAATTGCTGGTCCTTCATTATTATCTTGGACATCATACTGTTCGTCTCTGTTATCGTCATAAAGGTTTTTCACATAATCTGACCATTCATGTAAGATCTGATCTTTTTCTATTATGACTCTTCCATCTTTTGTCTTTAGGCAGCCTGCTGATGTACGTGTTCTTTGATTAGTAAGCTCCTGAATTCTTTTGTGCATTAGTTTCGCATTGTTACTGTTGTGTTGTTTTTCAATTTCTCTGCAATTTTTCTCAAGCCATGTTTCTTTTGCCTCCTTACATAAGGTTCTCACTTTTCTGTGAATTTCTTCATATTTGGCAGGATTATTTTTGTTCTGTCTTCTTGTTTCCATTAGTTGTAAAATTTCTTCAGTCATCCATGTCTTACGGCCCACTTTCTTTACTTTTGGAATAGTTTTTTCTGCTGCGCAACTGATTGAATTCTTCATCGTTTCCCATTGATCATCTACATCTTGAAACAGGATCTCTAGATCAGACAATATATCAAATTTGTTCTTTACTTCTATGTTAAAATTATCTTGTATTTCTTTGTCAGTTTTCAATTTGCACAAGTCATATTTAGGGTTTCCTGCTGTATACTTGACTTTCTTTAACTTTACCCTCAATGTGCCTGTAATTAATCTGTGATCACTGTAACAGTCTGCATTTGGAACTGTTTTTACGACTGTTAACACATTTCGAAACCTTTTGCTAATCAGGATGTAATCTATCTGGTTTTTAATTCTGCTGTCTGGACTCCTCCATGTCCATAATCTTCTAGGATGCTGTTTAAACCAGGTGTTTCCTACAATCATTTCTTGTTCTTTTTGCCCATTCTACAAGTCTGTATCCTCTTTCATTTCTCTCTCCCAAACCATGGTTGCCTACACTGCATCCATCGCCTTGCTGTCCTATTTTTGCGTTGAAATCACCCATTATGATATTTATTTCTGATTTTTTGCAGTTCTTCAAAGCAGACTTCAAGTGACCAAAATATTTCAATTTTCATTGTTTTATCATCTTTAGTAGCCAGCCTTTTTCAATAGTCATATGGATGCATTTGTTCTTTTCTGTATCCAAGATATTCTTAGAAACCATCTATAACATTTATGTTCCATTGCATTTATGCACTGTTCAGCTTGTTTAGTAAGTGTCCAGGTCTCACAGGCATATGTTGCAATGGGAAAGATGTATGCTCTTAAAAATCATGTTTGTAGTTCTTTCTTTTCCCCTCCACAATTTATTCATTTGTTTTAGTTTCTGAAGAGCAGTAGATATTCGTCTTTTAATTTCCTTCATTGTGTCACCATTGTTGGTAATTAATGACCCACAACCAATGATCTTCAACATTTTCCACCACCTCCAAATTTTCCTCATTAACATATAGTTCTTTCTCCATAGTAGTTTTATCTATATGCATTATCTTTGTTTTTGCTATATTAAGATATAGGTTGTAATTTTCACTATTCTTTTGGGTTGAGATTATTAGTTTTTCTATACCATTCTGTGATGTAGGCCTGAATGCATGAAGGAATAGATGGCTGGCTTTCCCTCACTTAGCAGGTGATGAGCCCAAGCACCGAACAATCATCCAACTGTGCTCACGACATCAGTGTAACCTCCCGTGATTACACATAAGCGGCCACTATGTTATGTACACATTTGGATTCTCGCCAGTGCTAAGGAGTTTGTGAGCTGTGCTGCACCTCTCCTCTTTGAATATATGGGAACAGTTTGAAGCACTTATGGAGATATTTGTATGCAATAAAAGTGATCCTGGAAAGAAAGAAAAAAACTGAAAATCTGGTATGTGCTGTCATGTCAATGTTGGACGGCACATTCTGGCAAAACCTGGCCTCTGTTTGCTTGCATTGATCAATGTTGTCTGTTGTCTTGCCCCAATGGGATGATGTTATTTGCCATTAGGCAGAGTTGTGCATTGACAAGACAGAGACAAAGTGATGATAAGCAGACTGTCAGAAAACCTGTCAATAAAAATGAAGAATTCAGAAATAAACAAGTGAGTTTAAATATCTAAGGTCACCTTTAACTGTAGATGGGGGGATGCAAAGAGAAATCAACACACATTGTGCAAAGGAAATCGAGGACTGGAAAAAATTAGCACCACTTCTGTCACATTGAAAGATACTTATAACTACCAAAGAAATTCTTATAAGAACTATTTATTGGCTGACATTATGCTATCAGTGTCAAACATGGACACTTACTACAACTAGTGAGTGCAAAATCATAACAACAGTGATGAGATGCCTTACAAGAGCTGCGGGAGTCACTGTGAGAATTAGGAACAAGGAAATTAGCTGAAAACTAGGTCTGAAACCAGTCATGCAATTCAATAAAGAACATATTCAATGGTTTGACCATCTCACAAGAATGTCCTGGTACCGTCTACCACGTAGAGCCACATTGAAGAAATATAAGACCACGTACAAGATGGAGTGATGGTGTCGAGAACAACCCTAGAGAAATGACGACTAAGTTATCAGTCTTATTGGAAAGAGTGCACAAAAGATCCTAACAACACTTCTCCGAGGAAACTGAAGGAGTAGAAGAAGATGGTGTGTGGAAGCTAAGCTTGCATTCCAAGGCCAGCTGTGTCACCTAATATTTGTATTTGTTGTTATGTTCTTCATATTGTCTGTCCATTACTTTCTTGTTCTTCATTTGACTCTATATTCAGAATCTTTTATTGTTCTATATTCTTATCAGAAGTTGAACAGGTTCATATCTCATAAGATGTCATATCATCATCATCTCATCTTGATTCTCTTGTATCTTGCGGTGTCGAGGTGTAGCGTAAACAGCGGGAGAGTGCCTATTTATGGGCTTCATAGACCAGGCATCTCAAATTGACTTTATTCTAATTAGGAAATCAGACAGAAGACTACTATTAGATTCAAGAGCACTCCCAAATACAGATGTTGATACTGATCACAAACCAGTCATAATCAAAAAGATTTCACCACACAAGAAAATAAGAAACAAAAAGGTAACAACACATGTCATCAATTATAGGAGGCTGCAGAAAAATACGGTTAAACACAAATTCAATCGAGAAATCCAAAACCTACATAAGAACATCCCTGATGATCACTCAAGCGTAGATAAGGAATGGACATGTTTCAAGGCTGCCATGCTCAACACACTGGAAAATAAATGTGGAACAAAGAAAGTAGGGAAGAACAGCCTGTTGGAACAACGAAGTTAAAGATAGCATATTCAAAAAGAAGGCAGCATTCAAAAAGTGGATCACAACTAAATCTGAACAGGACTATATTACTTATAGAATAGCACGAAGTAATGCCAAACAAACAATTAGAACATCTAAAGATGAATCCTGGAGAATATATGGTGAACAGATGGCGACCCTTAGAAAAGACTGCCCAAGAGAATTTTATAAACGTGTCACCACAATGAGAAACAGAGATGCATGTTACAACCCAACCACCATCATAAACAGCAAAAGAGGAATACCGATATTTAATCCACAACAAAGACTAGCAAGTTGGGCAGAATACTTTCAAGAACTACTTAACCCCACACATAACATAGAAAACCTCACTTTTATGCCTAAAAGCCAGAGACAGCAAGAACCAAATTTCATACCTGCAGAAGTCAAAGCAGTTATACAGAAAAGTCCTAAAAACAAAACACCAGGTCCAGATGGAGTAACCACAGAAGCTATTCAGGCCTGTGGGGAAACAGGAGTTAAATGGCTGACAAGAATTTTTAATATAGCATGGGGAGAAAGAAAAGTCCCAGATGATTGGCAACAGGCAATAATAGTACCAATATGGAAAAAGAAAGGCAATACGAGAGAGTGCGAAACTTACAGAGGTATATCACTCCTGAGCCATATAGGGAAAGTGTATGCAAAACTATTGGAACAAAGAGCTAGACTAATAGTTGAACAACAGCAAAGCACAATTCGGTTTTCAGAAAGGTAAAAGTTGCACTGATGCATTATTTACACTTAGACAAATTTGTGAAAAAAACTATTGAATATAGTGGCCAGCAGAATATTGTGTTTGTAGATCAGGAAAAGGAGTAGACAGATACAAATTATGGACCATCCTTGAAGACTATGGGATAGAAGGGCAACTGCTAGAAAACATCATAGCCATGTACCACTCGAGCCAAAGTGCGGTAAGAACACAAGAAGGTATATCAGATATGTTCACAGTCAATACAGGAGTGAGGCAGGGATGTGTGCTCTCTCCCCTGCTATTTAATATCTACATGGACAGAATTTCCAAAGAAGCAAGTCTCGAAAGAACAGATTCAGAAAATGTAGACATCTTTACTCCAGATGAAACAACTGAGCCATAGGGAATAAATGAACTTCTATTTGCAGACGATCAGTGCCTGTTTTACAGCGATGAGGCAGATTACAAAATCATATTACTAACCTGAGTTCAACCTGCAGCAGATACAATATGAGCATGAACACAGCCAAAACCGAAGTAATGCAAGTTAGCAGATCGCCAGGCCCACTAAGTATACAGATAAATAACACAACTCTGAAACAAGTTAAAGAATTCAAATACCTTGGTAGTATGATTACAGAAGATGGCAGATTGGACAGAGAAATTGAAATCAGATGTCAAAAAGCTAGTGCACTTACATATCAACTATCACCCTTACTGAAACATCCAAACATACCCATGTTCGCAAAACGACAGGTAATAAACAGCATATTCACACCAACCCTATGCTACCATTCTCAAACCTGGACTTTATCCAAATTACACCTTCGCAAAATCAACACCTGCGAAATGAGATGCTTGAGGAGAGCTGCCAACTTAACAATCCGAGACCGAGTAAGAAATGCTGTTATCAGACAGACTGTGGGATCAACACCTTGTGTCACATTTATTGAAAGACAGAAGATCAAGTGGTTTGGCCATGTCGTTAGAATGCAACATCAGCAACTACCATCACTGGCCTTACATCAAAGATCATCTGCGACGAGAACACGAGGACGTGCAAGAAGAAAATGGATTGATCACATCAGAGACATTGTACAACCACACGGAATGACATTATCCAGTGCCGCCCACCGGGGGCTGGAACGCAAATTATTCCTCCCCACGATGTTTGACGGCAGAAGTGGAAGATGATGATGATGATGATGATGATGATGATGATGATGATGATGATGATGATGATGATGATGATGATGATGATGATGATGATGATGATGATGATGATGATATTTAGAGATTCCCGTGGACTGTTATTCCCTCTGTCAATTGTTTACATGGCCAGCCTCTACTTCTGCTTCCATTTGGTCTGTAAATCATTATGTGTTGTGATATACTGTTAAGTGGTAGCCGAGTTTTGTGGCCAAGCCATTTCACTTGCAGTTGTGTAGTGAAATCTGGCGCTGCTATAACCCCCACCTTAGTCCTAATGTCATCATTTCTAATGTTCTCTTTTCATTATTCATTTCTAATGTTCTCTTTTCATGATATATTGAGCATTCTTTTCAGGAATCTCATTTCATAAGATGTCAAACCCACATTACTTGTCTCTTGATGAATCTGTTATATCATGTTATGTTTGCCTTGAATTGATGTTTCATCTGTGTGATCCAGGTGGGTTGAGGAGGACTCGGTGGAGATACTGCAATCAGTCAAAGTATGCATTGAGAAGGCAACAGAAAACCTGTTGGGACTTGGGTTTAAAACCACCGATATCAAAGGTACGTTTGTGGCCCTGGATTAGCTTTGGTAATCACTTAGATTTAAGTCATCTATGTCTGCACAATACCTGATAATGTTACATATTTGAGTCATCTTTGGGTACACAATACCTGTTAGTGTTACATATTTGAGTCATCTTTGGGTACACAATACCTGTTAGTGTTACATATTTGAGTCATCTTTGGGTACACAATACCTGTTAGTGTTACATATTTGAGTCATCTTTGGGTACACAATACCTGTTAGTGTTACATATTTGAGTCATCTTTGGGTACACAATACCTGTTAGTGTTACAGATTTGTTTAAGCTTTGGTTACACATTACATGCCAGTCTTAGATGTTTTGATCACCTTTGTTGCTCACAGCATGTGCATTGGATTCTGTTCTCACAAACATCCATACTGATATGTCAATGCCTGTATTAATTCTTTTTCTCCACAGCCATTGGCATCACCAACCAGAGAGAGACCACCATTGTATGGGACGCTGTTTACACTACACCTCGACACCGCAAGGTACAAGAGAATCAAGATGAGATGATGATGATAAGACATCTTATGAGATATGAACCTGTTCAACTTCTGATAAGAATATAGAACAATAATAGATTCTGAATATAGAGTCAAATGAAGAACAAAAAAGTAATGGACAGACAATATGAAGAACATAACAACAAATACAAATATTAGGTGACACAGCTGGCCTTGGAATGCAAGCTTAACTTCCTCACACAATCTTCTTCTATTCCTTCAGTTTCCTCTGAGAAGTGTTGTTAGGATCTTTTGTGCACTCTTTCCAATAAGACTGATAACTTAGTCATCATTTCTCTAGGGTTGTTCTCGACACCATCACTCCATCTTGTACGTGGTCTTATATTTCTTCAATGTGGCTCTACGTGGTAGACGGTACCAGGACATTCTTGTGAGATGGTCAAACCATTGAATATGTTCTTTATTGAATTGCATGACTGGTTTCAGACCTAGTCTTCAGCTAATTTCCTTGTTCCTAATTCTCACAGTGACTCCCGCAGCTCTTGTAAGGCATCTCATCACTGTTGTTATAATTTTGCACTCACTAGTTGCAGTAAGTGTCCATGTTTGACACTGGTAACATAATGTCAGCCAATAAATAGTTCTTATAAGAATTGCTTTGGTAGTTATAAGTATCTTTCAATGTGACAGAAGTGGTGCTAGTTTTTCCAGTACCCGATTTCCTTTGCACAATGTGTGTTGATTTTTCTTTGCATACCCCAATCTGCAGTTAAAGGTGACCTTAGATATTTAAACTCACTTGTTTATTTCTGAATTCTTCATTTTTATTGACAGGTTTTCTGACAGTCTGCTTATCATCACTTTGCCTCTGTCTTGTCAATGCACAACTCTGCTTAATGGCAAATAACATCATCCCAATGGGGCAAGACAACAGAATACATTGATCAATGCAAGCAAACAGAGGCCAGGTTTTGCCAGAATGTGCCGTTCAACATTGACATGACAGCACATGCCAGATTTTCAGTTTTTTTTTTCTTTCCATGATCACTTTTATTGCATACAAATATCTCCATAAGTGCTTCAAACTGTTCCCATATATTCAAAGAGGAGAGGTGCAGCACAGCTCACAAACTCCTTAGCACTGGCGAGAATCCAAATGTGTACATAACATAGTGGCCGCTTATGTGTAATCACGGGAGGTTACACTGATGTCGTGAGCACAGTTGGATGATTGTTCGGTGCTTGGGCTCATCACCTGCTAAGTGAGGGAAAGCCAGCCATCTATTCCTTCATGCATTCAGGCCTACATCACAGAATGGTATAGAAAAACTAATAATCTCAACCCAAAAGAATAGTGAAAATTACAACCTATATCTTAATATAGCAAAAACAAAGATAATGCATATAGATAAAACTACTATGGAGAAAGAACTATATGTTAATGAGGAAAAATTGGAGGTGGTGGAAAATGTTGAAGATCATTGGTTGTGGGTCATTAATTACCAACAATGGTGACACAATGAAGGAAATTAAAAGACGAATATCTACTGCTCTTCAGAAACTAAAACAAATGAATAAATTGTGGAGGGGAAAAGAAAGAACTACAAACATGATTTTTAAGAGCATACATCTTTCCCATTGCAACATATGCCTGTGAGACCTGGACACTTACTAAACAAGCTGAACAGTGCATAAATGCAATGGAACATAAATGTTATAGATGGGTTCTAAGAATATCTTGGATACAGAAAAGAACAAATGCATCCATATGACAAGAGCTGACTATTGAAAAAGACTGGCTACTAAAGATGATAAAACAATGAAAATTGAAATATTTTTGTCACTTGAAACATCATAAAAGTTTGGAGAGAACAATAATGGATGGGTATATGCCTAAGAAGAGAGGAAGAGGAAGGCCACAGAGAAGATGGGTTCAGTATGTGGCGGATGATCTCCAGATGGGTGTATCGGACGCGTCACATCTTGCTTGTGATCGAGAAGTTTTCCAGAAGGTTGTTATGGGAGCGAGGTTCTGCAAAGGACATGCTACGGAATGAATGAATATATTTAGGCCTACAGCTGGTTCCTGCTGCGAGACTAGTGTTTTCCAGAATCTGTCACATCTGTCATTTACTGCCAATATAATCCTTGCGGTGTATGACAGAGGGATCTTGAGCCTGAGGAATTAATGCCACCTGGATAGTGCAGTCGCCATGAACTGTGCAGGTTAGAGTTTTCTTTTTGCCCCTGACAGAAAAAAAACTCCACACCTTACAGAAGATTCAAACCCGGGTGTCCCGAAAGAGAATCCGGCATTCTAGCCACTTGGTCAGCCACTCCTTCAAATGTGCTATAAATACTCATTTGTGGGTAGGTTTTCCCATTTTGAAATGTAGAGTATGTAGTGACTACTTTAATTTCATTAACTGGTGCCTGTGCAGAATAGTAGGAATAAAATGGTATGACAGAATCACCAATGTGGAGCTCATGGAGAGAACTACACAAATTCTAGTGAACAAAGAGGTGAGGACAAGATGCTAGCACTGAGAAAACTTGAGGACAATACAACTAGACACTCTCTTGTCTGGTACACACAAGACAAACAAAACAGTGGGAGACCAAAACAACTTAGAGAAGAGAATTACAGAGATGAATAATACTGGGAGGACATGGAGGAGGCAGCAGGAGATGGCAATAGACAGGATGGCCTGGCATGGTTTGGTTGAGGGGCTATGTCCCAATAGGGAATGAAGGGCAGAAGAAGAAGAAGTGACTCACTGGGCCTTCTCTGTTCAGTTTCCAAGTCTCTGAAATTTTTTACATGCACAACCTTCAAACAAATCCTTCGAGATCTTCAGCCTTGTCTGTCAAATTGCTGACATGCACAACCTACACACAGATCCTTCGAGATCTTCATTCTTGTCTGAGAAGCTTATGTGTTCAATCTGCTACCCCAGGATCACAGGGGAGTATATCATCCATATATTTGTAAACAAAATCCCCACAATCCATGCCAGAAATCAAACCATATCTGAACCAGCCAAAGCCGGATATTTAACTGCAAGCTACTGCACACCCCTCCTCCATCTTCCTCAGATGAAGTCGAAGAGCATGGGTACTTACAGCTCCCATGGCTGGACGATTACAGCTCCTGTGACCGGGTGGTTACAGCTCCTGTGACCGGGTGGTTACACATGCATCTATTTCACCCTCTACCACAACTCTTTCTGACAGCACCAATTCCTGATTCTATCAGTCACAGCCATGTGTAGTTCTCGGCTCATGTTTATTTGTGCAGCAGGTGATCATGTGCAGACACTAGCATGTCTCTCTGGCTCAACCTCAGTGTTCCCTTTGGAGATGCTCTAGAGGTACTCTGGAGGCCAGCCATTCAGTCCTTTCATTTCCACATACAGGTAGAACAGTCAGATATAACAGATCTTGGTAGAACAGACAGATCTAGATAGAACAGATGTACAGGACAGATCTAGGTACAAACCCACAGAGAGAACAAATCTAGACAGAACAGACATACAGAATAGATCTAGATAAAACAGACAGTGAGAGAGAGAGAGACAGAGAGAGAGAGAGAGAGAATGAAAGAACAAATGAACAATCTTTATTTTCAAAGGGTAACAAATTGGGCACGCAGGCCCGTCTGACATTCGGCCCTTCCAATCACTCATCTTTCGTTCATCAGTGCATAGTGCATTCACATAGAAAAAAATCATTGTCAAATGAATGTTGTAAGCATAAACAATGCATGTTACCATGTTATGAGACAAATCCCCCACCCACCCATCCATCCCCTATCAACCCGCTTGTTCCCCACACACACATTCACCACCCAACCACACACATACCCAAAGGCACATACATGACCCCATCTATCCACCAATCCCCCAACCCACACATCCCAAACACACCTCCACATACATCATCTCCCTACCCACACACACACCTCCCACCCACCACACATCCTGCACCCACACACACACATCCTTTCCCATCCCCAACCTACACACACTCACCCTCCCGCACATCCTCCACCCACCCACTCGCCAACCATCCCACCCCGATCTCCAAACCCCAATCACATATCCCTTAACTACACATCTCATCACCCATAGACTCACACACACACACACATCTCCCCACCCATATACACATCCTCACCCATAAACACATCCTCACCCATCAACACATTCCTCATACAAAAACACACACCCCACCCACACACATCCGCCTTCCCACCCATACACACATCCCCCACCCATACACTCATCTCTCATACACATCCACCCACTCACGTACTCATCCATCAACCACTCACACCAACACATCACCCACCCACCCATCAACACATGCATCTCTCATCTATCCTCCCCCCCCCACACACATACGCCAACCACCCAGCCAAACACACATCCCCCATCCTCACATACATCCTTCATCCACCCGCACATCCCACACCTCCCCCATCCCACACAACACCCCACCCACACATTCCCTTGCATGCATTCCCCATACACATCCCCGCCCACACATCTCTCACCCACACACACAAATCTCCCCACCCACCCACACATTCCCCACCTACAAACATCCTCACCACCCACACATATATCCTCCACCCACTCACATTTATCCCATCCACACTCACACACTCAGACCCACACAGACATATCCCATTCACAGACACACCTCCCACACCCATCCCCCACACCCATCAGCAACCCACACACATCTCCCACACACCCATTCACCCACCCAAATACACATTCCCTACCCACACCCCCAACCAACAAACACCAACATACTTCCAACCATCCTCCCAAATATCCCCACCCACACACAAACATCCCTCATACACATACTGCCCCACCGACCACACATCCCTTCACCCATCCACACATCACGCATCAACCCACACACAACCCCTCCACACATACATTCCCCCCCCCACACACACACACACATCCCTCACATACACACCCACACACATACATCCTCACATCTAGACACATACATGATGCCTCACATGATCACTGAAACTAATAAGAACAAACTCCCACACTTTATACACAGTTGAGACACTGACGATTGTCGTGAGCATTCTCACAAAAATTGTAAGAAATAGAGAAAAAATTGAACATATACATTGTGTAGCGTAAAAAATTGGTGATGCAATTCAACTAACTCTCTCTCTCTCTCTCTCTCTCTCTCTCTCTCTCTCTCTCTCTCTCTCTCTCTCTCTCTCTCTCTCTCTCTCTCTCTCTCTCTCTCTCTCCCACACACACACTCTCTCTCTCTTTCTCTCTCTCTCTCTCTCACTCACTAACGCACTCACTCACATTACAGTAATGTTATATTATACATGATAAAATCAAGTGGCATACATACAAAATGATAATGTGAAAGATGAAAATACACAAAAAAATATGGAATGGCATGTTAGAGGACATGCGTGCACTCAACAGACAGAATAAACTAGACAGAACAGAGTGGACTGTACAAGCTGGACAGAGTAGATAGACTGAACAATTAGACAGAATAGTTTAGACTGCACAGATAGGCAGAACAAACTGCACAGAACAGACAAGATGCAGCAGACAGACAGAACAGACTAGACAAGACAGACAGAACAGACTAGACAAGACAGACTGAACAGACAAACAGAAAAGATAGACCCCAAAAATCTACACATTTTTGTACAATTGTTGGACACAAATACAGATTTAAAAAACTGGTGTCATACTGCAGACCTACCCTTCGTTCGGTAAAATGTGCTTGACTTCGGTCTGATGGTATGTTACAACTTCAGCTGAGCTTGCATTAAAAATCTGGACACAAGAGATAAAACTGTTGATACATTTTGTAACAGTTGAACAAAAGACACTCTCTTTAACAGCAAAACAGTGCTTACTTCACAACACACACAAAAGATCTGTATTGTTAAAGCAAACTGAGATACAATATCTTTTGTATTGTTAAATAGTTAAGCTGAGACAATGACTGATATTACAGCACTCAGGACATTCCCATGCATGCTCCATCAACATCAACAGCCAGTGAAGATTCCCAATAATAATAGTACAAGTTGCAGTCTATGTCTTAAAGAAAGTCTTAAAAGTCGAGAGGATTGACTTCATTGCCCCAGGTTTTATCCCACATGGCTCTGTCTCTTTCTGCAGGGCGACCTGCTGAAAGCATCGCACAAAGTATGAACTCTATAGCTCCTGCGACGACCCCCAGGAATCTCCAAGAAACATGCACTCGTGAACCAAAAGACATTGCCCGAAATAGAACCCACAATCCTCGAAGCATGAGGCAGACAGCTTGACCACTTTACCACGAAGACTCCCTGAAGTCTATGTGTCCACCAGATCCTCTGGTCACCATTCTCTCTTGACTATGAAGATGTATCTGTTTGTCCACACCATACACAAAGATCCACAAGAGTGCTGATCACGCTAATCTGCCTACTTGCTTACTTCCCACAAGACCAGCATGTCCTGAGCAAACGATCCAACAGATGTGCCCTATCTTTGATTTGTGAATTCAAGCACACTATGGACTCAACATATATTAAAATAACATAAGAAATGATAGAAAGACGTGGTGGCCTAGCCGCTTGCTGCACATGTGCCATACGGTATGTCTTAGGTTTGATCCAACAGAGAGCAATCGAAAGTCATGCCTCACATCAATTACACGAATGTACACACCCAGAGACACCAGCGTAAAGGGCAATGAACATGTGGACCAGCTGGCAAACATTGCACTGATACAAGCAGGAAGAAGCATGGACAGGACCGATATCATCAATGCAGTATGGACCTAACTGGCCGATAGCGACAAGTCTTGCTAGTTTGATTACATGAATTAGAAGTGAAGCCTGGCTAGGCACGTAGATGCCGTCTTTGATGGTGAACGAGGAGACATGGAAACAGTGAGGAGATACTTTGAGGTGGCTGCTGCATCGGAGGACTAGGCACGCATGGGAGTACCCAGTGTGTGGGAATGTTGATCGTGATAACATAACATAGCATAACACAACATGACATAACATAGCATAATGTAACATAACATAGCATAATATAACATAACCGTTGGCATAGCCCTAGGGGTCAATGGAACATGCAGGTTCCTCTACCTCTGTCAGGTGGAGACACAACAGTTAGTTAGCTTCATATCATTTACAGGACATGGCAATCAACCCCAACTTGTTTTGGCTGTTTGTGATTTCTTGGCAAGTAGTGTTCACTAGTTTGCTATTGCTTTCTGAATGACCGGCTCTCATACCATTGCATGGAAACCAACGCAAGACGGTCGGCTTCTAAATGTCCCGCAGCTGTGTTTTGAACGCAGTGTGTGAGATTACAAACTGCATTCATAATCCCTTCACCACAGAGCCATTGTGGCAGCGGGATTGTAAAATATTATTTGTGCTCATTATGATTTCTGTTCACTTGGTCAGGTGCCAAAAGTCACCAGCTAAGTCCTGAACTCTGACCTTTGTGCCACCACTACTGAAACATGGACAATTGACTCTAAATGTGTTGTGTTGGAGAACACAGAAATAGTATGAGAAATATACTCACGGGTATTGATTGGTACTCACAGAAGTAGAGGGGAGTAGTGGAAGAGGACATGCTAGACCAGGCAACATCCACATACATGGGAACATTCTTCAACAGGTGGAATGTACAACTTGAAACGGTCAGATGTCTTGTAGAGACAACAACAGTGTTTACATAGTCAGAGCAACTGGAGGACACTCAGAACCCTTCACCATAAGATCCGGAGTATGGCAAGGTTGTGTCCTGTCTCCTCTCTTGTTTATAACTATATAGACAACATATGTAAAGAAACCTGACAAACAGAGACCGCAAGAACACAACATGACGAGAACACAGAAGAAGAACTATCTGCAAATCTAACCATTAGAGAGCTTTTTGCGAACGACTAAGCACTAATAGTAAAATCATAAGCTGAATTACAAAACCACATGAATAGTCTAAATAAAATGTGTAGAGAACATAACATGAAAATTAGCACAAGCAAAACAGAGGGAATGACTATAACTAAAGAAGAAAAAGCAACAACGATTCACCTAAACGAACATTCCTTGAAACATGTAAAGAGTTTCAAGTACCTTGGAAGTATAATATCATCAAATGGCAAATCAGAAGACGAGATCGAAAACAGATGCAATAAGGCAAATCAAGTCATTGGACAAATGGCACCAATACTAAAGAACAAGCATGTACCAATAACTACTAAGAAAGCACTTTACAACACAATCTTCCTACTAACTGTATGCTACCAATGCCAAACCTGGACAATGACAGAAAAAGAGAAATGAAAAATCACAACAACAGAAATGAGATACCAGAGAAGAATACTCAATGTATCAAGAAGAGATAAGGTCAGAAATGAAGAAATCAGGACTAAAGTTGGGGTTATAGCTGCACTAGATATTACTAGAAGGGAGAAAGTCAAATGATTTGGCCATGCAAGTAGGTTACCAACTAACAGTATACCACAACAAGCAATGATGTACAGACCAGAGGGAAGCAGAGGAAGAGGCTGACCACGTAAATGATGGAGCAGGGAATAACAGAGTCCATGGGAATATCGATACAAGAAGCCCATAAGTGGGCACTCTTCCACTGTTTATTCTTCACCTCGACACTGCAAGGTACAAGAGGAACATGATGAGATAAGCCTTGTAGAGATTAGAATAAGTACTGTCATGGCAAAAGTAGTCTCTTGGAAGATGGAAAACATACTCACTGATAAAAAGATGTCAATTGTAGTGAGAAAAACAAGTGTTGAAGTGCTATATAGAACCTATTTTGTTTTATGCAAACGAAACATGGACAATAAACACACAATTCTGTCAGGTCTTAGTCAGATATGACTGAGGTACTGTATGACAGTAGACAGTACTATCTGCTTATTGTCAGCACCAAATGTTGGGCAGCACTATTCAAACCTGACACCCCACATTGTGCCATAGGCTTAGAATGGAGGAACACAACTGGGAGGTTACAAGCCTTATCCTAGTGTGTGGAAATGAAATCTAAAGACTAAATGTCATGTCATGGCAGGGTAAACCAGGCCCTTCGCTTTGGTCAGCAACAGGTATAGGATCTGACAGGAGGACAGAGCATAGCTTTACTGCTCTGGAAGCTTCTGCAGCTTGTCCTGTTCCAGATATATTGGCGTTACCTTTCCTCTGGAGTACACTAGACAGGCCGAGAGAGGGATCATGCTGCATGGGCAACACATGGTCTCAATAATTCAGCCCAGGCTTTCTGCTATAGAGAGGTCACATTTGCTAGCCTTGGGTGGCAGTTATTATGCCTATTTTGAAGCACATGTAAGAAACATGCATCTGTCAACAAGGTAAGGTGACAGTAAGCAAGTAAAACAGAAAAGCTCTAAAACATCTAATAGCAGTGGAAATATGGTTTCTGGGTAAAATTGAAATAATGCCATGGACAGACAGAAAAATGAATGAGCAAGGCCTACAAGAAACAGATCAAACACAATAAAATGATTACAGAAATTAACTCCATATTGTTTGGATATTTTATGAGGAGAAATAGATGTGCATACTTGGTGACAACTGGCAGAGATGACTGGAAGAGAGGAAGGGGAAGATAAAGAGATAAATATCTGGATAGCTTGGCCAGGTGCTAACCGACAAGAAAATTCAGACAAGAAAACAGACCTGATCCAAGACAGTTAATCATATGAGATGGTAAACTACGACTACCCACGTCTGACTGCATGGCACATGAGGACACCAGTTCTGTCTACAACTACAAGGAGTCACAGTGGTCATTAAACTGAGGTACAGAACATCTTCTCTTCCTCCATTTATCTAAATGAATGTATGTGCTCTTTACAATGCTATTTGGAAGTTGATATTCATTCCTATAAGGTTGCTCTTAATACCACCACTCCATATTTTACGTGGTCTCCTTCTTCTGTATCCATCATATTTCTTCAACATCCCTCCTTGTGGTAAATGGTACCAGGGCATTCTTGTGAGGTACAGGCACAGGAATGTGCTAATGGAATGGAATGGACACTACCATGAAACAATTACAAATGTTCAGATGTGAGGGAATCAACCCAGCATGAAAGAACAAGAACACCTTTCCTGTAGCAACACGTGATTAGATCTACAGTTCAATCATGGTGTTTGAGATATGTATATTACCTGTTTAGTACGTTTTGGTGAGACAAACTGACAAACTTCAAAGTTCACAGTTTCAAACTGTCATCGTTTCTATTTGGATATGGTTATATTTGAAAGAAGTTGTAATTGTAAAGGTGGAAGCGGCGGAGGAGGTGGAAGAAGCAGAGGGGGAAGAAAAATATCTGATCATATTTTTAACATCACTTAACACTGATTATTCAATATATTACTAAGTGAATGTCACAGTGCCACTACTACCCAATACGTCACGGGTGAGTGGACAACAGTCATAAGAAACAACCGCGACCTATGACCTACGGCCTGCGGGTCCAAAATCCAGCCATCGCTCCTCTTTGTCTTTATGTATGCCCTATTTCCCTGTCACCCTATCAAATTCAACCTACCAGGAATCGTGTACTGCTTGTGCCCTGGTCCACTGCGCCTATTAAGTTCGGGGAATCTAAGTCAGTGGCCGGTGATCGGACAGAACTGGACATTTTCTGCGGCTGAGTCCTCTAAAAGTACTGGAGAGTTTTGGTCAGAGACCATAACTTTATGAAGGGAAAATCCCAACTGCACCTCCCCGCGGTAGAGGATGGAAACACACTACGGTGTGGCTAACACAGCTCTGGGGACCGAGTATCCACCGGAATAAGTGGACAACTCTGCAGCTGAGCAGAGCAGGGCACTCACTTGTCCTTGCAGTCGGAAATGGCTGTCAAAGGCAGAGGTAAAAAGACCACCATGTGAATGTGGAAGGCAAGGGGAAACCACCACATTATCTTCCCAAGACTTCATGATGCACAGTATTGGTGGCGGATAATTCAACAGACCTACAACAATTATTAGACGTTCTAGTAACAGAGAGTGCAAGGAAGGACTCTCCTTGAATATCAAGAAAACAGTAACAATGGTAATATCAAAGAAAATGGTGACACCAAAATGTGACATAGAAATAGAAGGGAAAATCCGTAACCAAGTTGATAATTTTAGATACCTAGGGGCATTTATAACATTAGATGGAAGATGTACAACAGAGATTAGGAGCAGAATAGGACAGGTAAAAGCCGCATTTCAGAAAATGAAGAGTATCTTATGCAATAAGTCACTATCACTGAATGTAAGAAAGAGAGTGCTGAAATGCTATGTAGAACCAGTTTTGCTGTTTGGCAGTGAATCTTGGAATGTAAATGAACAAATTAAGAAGAAATTAGAAGCAACAGAGATGTGGTTCCTGAGACGAATGTTGCGAATTCCTTGGACTGCCAGAGTAACTAACGACGACTGCCTGAAACAGGCTAATGAAACTAGAACATTATATACAACAATTAGACAGAGACAAACATCTTTCTTCGGTCACGTGATGAGAGGAGAGGCATTGGAGAACATCGTAACAACTGGAAAGATCGAGGGGAAGAGAGGTAGACCAAGAGAAGTGATGCTGGATGGATTGAGACGGTGGCATGGAGGAATATCAGCAGCAGAGTTGATCCAGAAAACCAAAGACCGAGATCTATGGAGAGCCATGAACGCCTACGCCAGCCGGCACGGCACTTGATGATGATGATGAGCTCGGACAACCTTGTTGTTTTCTTGAATTCTGAACCAGCAAGGGCACCACCGGAAACAGAATGTGCTCGCTGTTTTCACGGTGACTTCCCCTGCTTTTGGTTTGCTAAATAATTCTGTCCGTAGTGGTAAAGTTACATTTATGATCTGAATAAATCCCCGCTAATCACTGGCATCATGAAGGTAGACCAAGAAGACGATGGAGAGATTATATATATATATATATATATATATATATATATATATATATATATATATATATATATATATATATATATATATATATATATATATATACTCGAGTAGTATTTTCTCAAGAAAATACTCGGCCATTCGTCGCTCTCTCACTTCATCAGGTTTACACATAACATATTAAATGATTTAGGTACCTGGAGTGCAGATGACCACATCCTAAAGAATGCTTTTGGGCAAATTTTACCACTGCATCTTGAACACGTCCTTACGGGATGAAATCAAGGCTTCGACTGGCGGGCTAATTATGTATTAAGGAGCGTTACCAGCCCAAGGGTTACCCAATGAAATTGAGTCCCCACCATTCATCTACCCTCTCTCGATCTAGAATCTACGATTCTATTTTTAGTTAGGGTATCACGACGGCTTACGTGGTTAACTACTGAGTATTGAGAAATGTAAATGGACTGGGGATGCGAACGTCTGAAGACATCATGCTACATAGCCTCCCCATAAAACTGTCATGGATACAATGACTGATAGGTCAGGCGTTCACAGTTCCCAGATCCTTTAAGTGGTGTCATCATTTACTCATCTCCCATTACTCCAACAAGAGCTGTGCATATGGAACCAATTGATTCTTTCCCTGAAAAATCTGCTCCAATATTCATCCATCAGTCATGAATTTGGTGGCATCTGCAAAGACCATGAAGTTAGTCCTGCATGAAGTTCCATTTAGTCACTGGAAGTATGAAGAGTTATGACCACACTTATCAGTGAACTGCTCTCCAACTCATTTCTGACAATGCTCCACAGTCAATCTCCATGCTATTTTTCCTGTCCATGATGAATGATCTCTCAGAGTCACACACTTTCAAAGCATGAATAGACCATTGAGATTCATTATGAGAAGTAATGCTTTGCAATTAAGCCAACTTCTATATGTCTGATGAGAGTGGTATAATTCCATATGTCTCTCACTCATTTGTCTTTATCAGAACTTCATTCTTCCCTTCGCCTCTGGAGAATGATAATCCTGTGAGAGTGTATTTAACTGAACACTTTCTCCAACAGTAATCTTGGCATTTGGAACTGGGTTAAAATTTTTGATCATCACCGGAGCAAAAACAATCACTTCCGGGTGAACTGTATAGCAGCCGCTGCAGAACTTAAGACTAAAATCTACTAGTGCAGATTTGGTTAGCGTTGGACACAGGGTCTACCTTTCCAATAAGCCTCTTGTGTTTGCAGATGGTAGCAATTTCCCATTATATTTCCTTGACTTATTTCTGTGGTCTTACCTTAGATTTAGAGGTGCACTTATTGGTTGAGATTTCCTCATTCCGTTAGGCCTCTATTTTGATTTGTTGTGAGAAGTGACAGCATTTTCTCTCCTTAGTTGCTAATTAAGCTGTTTCCAACGCAGCAACTGAGTTTGTAGATGCAGTTAGACTAACATCTACTACAACTAATATAGAATTCCAACTAGTTGTCTTCAGCCATGCTTGAGCTAAATGCTTTTGAGTGGCTGGAGTATCCGTTCTTTTTCTCCCACATGAGCAAAACGTTTACTTTTGGCGAATAAGGCGTTTCTTCTCAGCCATAGAGAAGTCCGTCATTATCACAGCTACCTTTGAAGGTGTGTGATTATGTGGGTTAGCTTCTTAGTTACCAATATTGACTGGAACTTTGGAAGCCAATTTTACTGACTTTGAGGATAGGACTGGCCAGGTCTTGTGAAGACATCTCGCAGATCAGTAATAATATAAGATTCCACTGCGGAATGCATGGTTCTTATTGTATAAAGAGTCGACTGCTGAACTTGCAGAGATCTTTATCTTGAAAGGAGTCAGCTGTTTGAAACTGATCTTTCGTTGTGTATAGAGTGTCAACTGCTGGAGTTGCAGTGATCTCTACCATATAAGAGTTAACTGTTTAAGAACAGTAATCCTTATTAGTCCATTCCATCACAGACTTTGCTCTTGTCTAGAACCGAGCTACATTCCTACCATTTTCCCAGGCAGAAATATCTTCCCATTGAGAATGAAAAAGGAGAAGGACATCAGTTTTTCCAACTTTGCCCTTCCTTTAATCTCCACCATTTTGCAGGCAGAAATGCTTTCTCAACTGAGGATGAATTGACGGCCGACGTCGGAGACGGATCCTGTTTTATCTCTTCATGAAATTTTTCAGGTTGTCCACGTTATGCTCCTAGTCGTATGATACGCCAATGACATCAGGTTGGTTATCCATCGTTTCCTGGACACATATTTTTGCGTACGCTCTCCACTTCCATATGAATGGCTAGGGGTCCAGTTATTTTGATGGCCTTCCTGGAGATTCAATGAGTTAACTCCTGGTGACGTGGATCCTAGTACACCAGAGATCACACCATCGAACAATAGACTAATGTCTTATAGACACCATACTGTGGTCGGGTCATGAGTGACTGACCATGACATCAGGTAGAATCTTCCCTTCATCTCGTCCATCACGTATCAAGTACGTTTAAGAATACCACTAAATCAGGAATGGCAAGAGACTGAGTTGATAAGGATGTTTCTCCTGGAGATTTCAATCGTGCTCACTTTCTCAGCAGCTTGATCAGGGCTACCGACAAGATTACACAACTGAAGAATAAACCCAACGTCGAATCGACACTGGACAATAGCCGGTACGAATACTGACTATACTGAGAGAGATTGCCAGTGAGGTGTCTTAATGGTTGCCCAAGGTTTCCATCATGGTTCACACTCTCTGCTCTCAGTGTTGCCAACATGTTATGGGGACTGAGGAATTAAGTACCCATTATATGATGTGATACAGTGATATTAAAATGTAAATACACCAATTCCCATTTCTCCCATGCTAGCCAATAAGTTAGAAAATGGAGTAGGCCCCCTATTAATTCCCTGGATCAAGTGTCTTAATTTATCTCAAGAAAAATCAAATTTATCCTGAAATTAGCTGTCTATGTTATTTAAAAATAATTTGTGTCTTCTGGTTCTCAGGTACCTTTGATACTCATAGTGAACACAGTATGCACAAAATTACACAACATTATTGACAGTCCATTATATCAGCCCATCTTGAACCACAACATTATCATGGGTATAGCAAACATGTTGACCCATAAGATAATTAACATTTTTGTTCAACTACATTGTACAATGTGACATTTGTGAACAGTGATACATGCAATATTACCACCATTGATGAAACAACCACCACCCGAGATTTACTTGTCGGTTTAAACATCTGGACCTTTTGTCCACATTTATGTGACGAGATCCATTAACCACATCATAAAACTCTAAGCAATAGGTTTAATTTTGCGAGAGGTTACTCCCTGATTCTAATACAAGCATAGATATTCCCCACAGGAGTCCCAGACAAGGTATACCCATAGTTTACATCCCGAGTCGTCAGACCTCGTTATGTGAATCCCATAAAAGGTATTCCCAGGGTTCAATTAGTGTATAGAGCACTCAATATGTGATTACCTTGAGGGGTGGTCCCAGAGTTCTAATTGCCTATATTAGTCCACAATATGTGATCCCCTTTTGCAGGTTATTCCCAGGGTCCAGTCGCGGATACAGGTCCACAACATGTGATCTCCTTTAGGGGTGTTCCCGGGGTTCAATCGCGGATATGAGGCCCCAACATGTGAGGTTTTTTGTGGGTTTATAGAGAATTACAGAAGTTCCAATGAGTGAAGTTCTATAAAGTATATCTCTCCATAAAAGATACAGGTTAGTAACAGCAAGTGTTGTCTAGAGGTATTGATATTTATTCTCGCATAACCCTTGTAGAGAAACCATTCAGAATTTTGGCTCACCGAGTACCCCCACTGTGAGAAATTAGACACAAGTTAAGTTCTACACAGAATTATTTATAGATGATTTCTCTTCTAGGCCATATATATAGAGAGAGAGATCTTGGCAGTTAGCCACAGTAACCAATGAAAGCAGTTCTCTCATCTTCCAGCTGACTGTGCTCTGGTCGCCAACCTCATTTTTGATCTCATTACTTATTTCAAGTGACACAAGACACTTGGACAAATGATCACATTGACAATTGTACCATTGTAGTGAACATAAACAACAACTACTGTATTCTACACTGGTTGAACAAGACATCAACATGAGAAGATCTTGACAACAGTTGGACAAACATTCACAAAGAATGATCACACCAACAGGTTAGACAAGTCATACATCATGGAAGATACTTGACAACAACCACACAGACTTTCACAATCTCTGTAACCAACCACAACAGTAGAGTAACAGTCACCATGAAGATGCTTGACACCATTTGGACATTTCTTTCTCAACAATGTACAAGACAATCACAGAGACATGTATCTCAAAAACTGTTCTCTTACTACTAATACTTTATTAATGTCTGATGAGGTCAAGTGAAGACTCAGGCTTCATATTCTGCCAACAATTTACATATCAAATATGTTTATATGCAAATTATAGTGACATTATCTATGAAAACCCAAACACATCACTCAATATCCCCACAGAAACATCAATCTAAATAAACCCTCCTCCTTCACATATCTACACCATAGGTTATCCTACACCACAACACTTTAATCATGCTATCACTTTTCCAACCGTCAAATGAGGAAAACACGTGATAAACCTATAGCCGGGCACAAGTATAGGGAGACACTGCTATACTGATCCGTGTACCGTCTTTTAGCACCAATGAAGGTGTTGGGAATGTCTCAGGTTTCAGCTTTCCCCATAATGTTTTTCCAGTTTAGGCTATTCCCTACTTTGACTAGTCCGAAGCAAGTGACAAACATGTCCTTCCGAAGGGTGAGTAGACTGTTCGCAAAGTTGATAATTTGGGATTAGTTTTACTTTTCCAGCAGAGGAAGATCTAAAAACTATGATGTCCCATCATTCTTCTCTGCCAGTCTATCTCCCACAACAAGTTCTGATGTAATTGAATCACCACACCGACTTATCACTAATCCATTTTTGGGAATTTTCTCTATGTATTAACTTCTGCTCCTTTAGCTTTCAGCCAATATTAATAATAACTGTGATATAGTCTGCTCCAAGTGCACCTTTAATGTCCACTCTTAGCCAGTAGTGACATGCTGAAAACCAGGTGATCTCTCCTCTTAAGGTTTCTTCTTGAATTTATCTTGAAGATATAGCCTGGGCTTTTACAAAATTGGAGAGTATCCCTGTTTTAGGCTTTGGATAAAGACTTTTTCTTCAGTGCCATCTGTATAGGCCAGAATTAGTGGATTCAGGCTGAATCTTTGCAACCTGTTGTTAATTTTGGTCTTTTTGGAGTCTGACTTTTCAGCTGGAGTTGAAGCTAGAGCTCAGGACTTCCCTTGGAGTTGTCCTGGTAATTGAAAGGGCCTCCCCCATCTTCCTCATTCTCTGTTAATAAACAAAGGCACAACATGTGTTTTACATCTATTGAACCATTGTCACAGTTATAGAGTACTATCACAGATTCAGAGAGGAATGGGAGGGGAAAAGGAGTGTGATATTCGAACACCCGCCTCTCACTGATGATGAAGTGCAATTTTATTTGGGGGTTTGGGGTGATATCCTTTCTCCAGGTTCATCCCCAAAACCGTGAAGTCATAGGCACATACTCCTAATCAGAGGCAGATTCACACAATTATCTTGTAAATTCCCACAATGAGTAGATCACAGGGACCGGTGTACCATGAGAACAGACAGTGTGATTAAGCACCAAGAAGTAGGCATTGTATGGCAGAAATCATGCACTAGAAATGCTTTCACATGTGGAATACACATAATGAAAGAAAACATGAATTTTCCCTGACAAATAGCATGAGCCTTCCCATGTATTCATCTGACAGACACTGTAGGTTAATTTCTACAGTGCAATGCAGTCCTGCAAACATGGATATAATAAGTGTATTTACTTTTACAAATATGAGAAGTTAATTATATAATTACCATCTCATTCACTCAAACATTCTCAGCCATTATAAGGGAGAAATTACATGCAGTATATAGCATCACACATTCTGAAACAACTGCCAAAGGTAACTCTCAAGAGCGATGTACAGTTTGGTTAAGAATGGTCATGATAGGCACTCAACGAATGTTCAGAATGCACAAAGGTTTTGCCATATGCATTGAGCGTGGTTTACAGTCATAAGCATATGCAAATCATCAAATCAGACAGACAATAGACATGGTAAGAATGTTTCACTGCGGTAGACATGACAGGTTTTGAGCGGCAGTTTTAGAGTCACTGTACCGAAGTCCTGTCTTCTTTTTACATTTTCTCAAGAAAATACTCGGCCATTCGTCTCTCTCTCTCACTTCATCAGGTTTACACATAACATATTAAATGATTTAGGTACCTGGAGTGCAGATGACCACATCCTAAAGAATGCTTTTGGGCAAATTTTACCACTGCATCTTGAACACGTCCTTACGGGATGGAATCAAGGCTTCGACTGGCGGGCTAATTATGTATTAAGGAGCGTTACCAGCCCAAGGGTTACCCAATGAAATTGAGTCCCCACCATTCATCTACCCTCTCTCGATCTAGAATCTACGATTCTATTTTTAGTTAGGGTATCACGACGGCTTACGTGGTTAACTACTGAGTATTGAGAAATGTAAATGGACTGGAGATGCGAACGTCTGAAGACATCATGCTACAATCATAACACTGTACAAGAACAAGGGCGATCGGAGCGACTGCAACAACTATAGGGGTATCTCACTTCTGTGTATTGTTGGAAAAGTATTGGCCAGAATTGTTCTGCGCAGACTTCAAGTCCTAGGAGATCAAGTCTACCCCGAATCACAGTGTGGCTTTCGACAGAACCGGTCTACCACTCATATGATATTCTCATTGCGACAAATGCAAGAAAAATGTCGTGAACAGAATCAACCACTGTTTATTGCCTTCATCGACCTCACAAAGGCATTTGATTTGGTCAGTCGTGAGGGTCTGTTCAAGGCACTAAAGAAGATTGGCTGCCCACCAACTCTTCTGTCCATTGTGGAATCGTTCCACACAGGCATGAAGGGTATAATCAAGTTTGATGGTGCAACTTCTGAAGAATTTGAAATCAAGAGTGGAGTTAAGCAAGGTTGTGTACTAGCTCCCACCCTCTTTGGAATATACTTTTCACTTCTACTGAAATATGCATTTCATGATCAGGATGGTGGTATATACATTCACTCACGCTCAGATGGCGGCCTCTACAATGCTCAGAGATTGAAGGCTAAGACCAAAATTAGGAGGGTACTGATCAGAGAGTTGCTTTTTGCAGATGATGCTGCAGTTACGACCCACTCTGAGGAAGAATTGCAATGTCTACTATCTGCATTCTCCAATGCTTGTTGTGAATTTGGTTTAACAATTAGCAAAAAGAAGACACAGATTATGTCACAAGGTGCACATGGGGTACCATCAATCTTTATTGATGACGCCGAACTAGAGATAGTAGACCATTTTACATATCTAGGATCAGTGGTAAATAGCAAATTATCCCTAGATCAGGAAATCAACATCCGGATTGGTAAGGCAGCAACAACAATGAACAGGTTAAGAAAAAGAGTCTGGGAGAACAGGAAGCTTACTGCCAAAACAAAAGTCCTTGTCTATCAAGCCTGTGTCCTTAGTACTCTTCTCTATGGCAGTGAAACCTGGACAACTTACTCACACCAAGAGAACAACTTAAACAGCTTTCATATGCGGTGTCTGCGAAGAATTCTTGGTATTAAGTGGCAAGACAAAATCACAAATACTGAAGTATTGGAAAGATCAGGTTGTGTGACAGTTTATTCCATGCTCAGTCTTCGTAGACTTAGATGGATATGACATCTTAGGAGGATGGATGATGGTAGAATACCAAAGGATATCTTTTTTGGTGAATTACAGATGGGTAAGAGATCTCAGGGTCGGCCTCTACTACGATACAAAGATGTGTGTAAGCGGGACATGATTGATACAGGCATTGATAATGCACATTGGGAGCAAGTCGCCGCTGAACGTGTTGCATGGAGGGCAAATATCAGAAATGGAATAAAGTCAAAGGAGAAAATTATTGCAGAAAAGTCACACACCAAGCGTTTGAGACGTAAGATGGTGCATGATGGTGGAAATGACCACGTGTTCACATGCACCCACTGTGAACGGACATTTACAGCGCAAATTGGCCTTATCAGTCACACTCGATACCGCCATAGTTAAAAGTTATTATGCCTTTTTAAAGCACAAACTATCGTCTGTCAAGACGGCAAGGTGCCAATGATGATGATGATATATATATATATATATATATATATATATATATATATATATATATATATATATATATATATATATATATATATATATATATATATACATACATACAGAACTACAAGCACTTGGAATCAACGACTGGCTAGAGAAGGTCAACCAGGGAGACGAATGGAGACGGATTGTATTTGCAGCAAAGAACCTCAATGGCTCGGAACGCTGAAGAAGAAGAAGTGGTAAAGTGGTAAGAATGCCGTCTCCCTGGCCTAGATTTTAACGTCTTTCTCCGTAATCCTGTACATTTTCGTAACGTAATCTGCGCGAGAATCGGTAGCGGTTTTCGCCGCGTTGGTACCTTACAGTGAGCCGGTCGCTCAGAAAGCAATGGCAAACTACGGAGCATAATCTTGCCTAATACATAAATAAACACACATAGTATTATTTGGCGCTCACAGAAGGAGAAGAAGGAAATAAAGACTAGAAAACGCACTAGACAACATAAAATTTGAAAGCTATAGTTACCGACAGGGATCGAACCTGCCGCCTCCAAATGACAAAGGCGCCTCGCTGCAGAGACATGTGTACTTCGACGCACGACCAATTAGACACTTTCTTCTAATCTTGCCTAGTACATCAACAGCAGCTGAAAAATGTTGATGTTGACTGCAACGTCCTGTAATGGATATGCAAAAACAAAAGTGGTAAAGACCATCTTGGCCATGGCGTTGCGAACGCGATTCGTAATGCCGCTTACCGGCGTTCGAAACACTGACTGATTGGGCAGCAGACCATGTCGCACTGGTTTTGAAGTGTTGGTATGGGAGCTGGTCGTTCAGAAAGCAATGGCAAACTACTGAACGTAAAACTTGCCAAGTCATCAACAACGGCAGTAAAATGCTGGTGTTGACTGCAATGTCCTGTAAAGATTATGCAACTTTAAAAAAAAAACTGTCCCTGGCAGTAGACGTCATTGCTGCCGCGTTGCCTCCTCCGTACCTCGTTCGCGGCTTGTGGATCCAGCCTCCTGCGCGTTCTCATCGGAAGTCAGCTTTTCCTATGGGCTTATTTGAAGCCTGGCTCTCCCCCTTGACTCTTGCTATCGCTACTGGGGGTGATCTTTGCAAGACGTACTATTCCACCAAAAGTGATCGTTGCCGGCACTTGGCTACAGAGGTTCGACTTTGGCTGACATTTATGATTCGTGTGATCGCTACACCAAGCATGGGTGCTCTGTTCTTCCTTGGTGGGATGACTCCCTGGTCGGCACGAGACCGCGACCGTTGTTTCGGTCTCATTGTGAGGTGGCAATCTTTTGGAAAGATTTGATACAGAGGTTGTTCTTCTTGAGAGACGGTGACTAACATTGCAGGCAAAGTAGAACCATTTACTGGATATTCTTGTCCCACCCCGTATTGCGCTTGCTCCATAGCCAGCTCGAGCCTTCTTCACTGCCTCGCCCAGTCTTTTAAATGTCCGGGTTCTTGCGTGTGCCTTTACACCTAGTTGTTTCACCACGTTGTATGCAAAGTTGGTAACAAGGCCTCTTGCGCCTCTCTGAACGGCAAATAGCCTGACGGTATATCCTTCTTGTCTCAGACCATGTCACTGCATTTCTCCATCTTATAGATGTGCAGTTCCTTGACTCTTGACTCCAACGGAACAGTCAGCTCGATTAGTACTTACTGCTGAATCGACGGAGAGCACACTGCGATGTTTGTTCGCAACTGAAACCTGGGGTCAACTGTCAGCTCCCAGTCTTGAGCACCCTAGAGAGTGGATGGCAGGCTCTTGGGGCAGTTGAATGGTGTTTTGTCCAGCTTTTACGAAATGCATCCACCCGGCTTTTACAACAGTCCCCTTGTTCGCCTGGAGTCTTGCTATACACTATGGCTGCCAGTTCAGTGAGAACCTTGTTATAGCGCCAAATGAATAGGTCTTGCAACAGGGCCGCCCTGCACGCAGATAGTATATATTCAATGGTCTGAGCCCTCTTGGTCTGCATGTTGCTTCCTATGGGACATGTTGGGTCTTCGGGTATACCCCATCTAACCAGATTAATAGTTGATAGCAGGAGGTCGTAAAGTGATCTGACACTAGAACAGGGGTCACAAAACTACGGCCCGCGGGCCGGATCCTGTCTGTTGACAGAACACAGGCCCGACGCTCCAAAAATATTTACTTCTTATTGCCTGTCTTCCATTTTATAGGCGTGTAACAAGGATTTCTTTGTTTGACAGTGATAGGTAAGTGAACTACAAACGTGAACAGGGGCAATTAGCAAACATGGCATAAAAATGCCATAGACGCTTCGTGTTATTACACAAATATTATCCCCAGCTCAGAAAAATTCCCCTATCAAAGTGTTAATCGAGCTGATCTCTAGGCCAGTGTTTTTTCAAACTTTCTGCTGGAGCAGATCGTTACGCAAATGTTTACGTTGCTCAAGGAACTCAGTGCGATGATTCAAGTGTCTGCTCTACTTTATGTAATAAACCAAATGGGCAGAAATGTTGCATTTAGGTGATTTCGGTCTGTTTTGGTGGAACCCCTGGCTGCCACTCGCGGAACCCCGATTGAAAAACATTGCTCAAGGCTGTTTATTTAGGCCGGCCCTATTTATATATTTTGCAAACCTTATTATCTGATATATTATATTTAGTTTAGTTTAGTCGACGGATCAACATCACGGCACACGGGTGTAACCCATAAGTGCTCCGTCCCACTCCTAAATCAATCCTAAGTCCGGAGAAACTCAGCTTAGTGCACGAACTCCGTAGCACCGGTGAGGAATCTGAAATACTTTGGGTAGATGTTTAACTCGAAATTTTCGAATTTGTTTTTTTAACTCGAAAATTTGGAGTGATACAAAAGGTACCTATGAACTGTATATGTACCTTTGGGGAAACTTAGCTTCACCAGTGACACCTAGTCCTCTGATTTTCTTTGTTTCAATATAATTTTAATTATGTTTCTAATTCAATGTCTTTTTCATTTTCAGATCCTGTTTACTTCACCCTTCAATATGGCTACTAAGAAAGGAAAAGTGGACCCCGAGCGTCACGTTTACAATGAAGAATGGGAGTAAAGTACTTCTTTTTAGATGGCAAAGGGCCAGAAAACCAGTTGCGTAATATGCAGCGAAAGTGTTGCCGTCACTGTTAAACAAACCATCTATCAACATATTCAAATTTTAACACGCTCTAAGAAAAATGAGTCCATGAAATGTGGTTTAGAAACACAAGGAAATCTCTTCACGAGAAAGCCGTTTAGGAAACCCGTTTATTGATGGCAACTTCATCTAAGAGTGTAAGAAGGAAGCAGCAAATTACTTGTGTTCTGAGAAAACCGATTTGTTTGGAACTATCAGCCTTTCGGCAAGTTCAGTTATGAGGAGAATAGAAGAACTTGGAGAGAGTATAATGCTACATTTACTTGAGAAAGCTAAGAACAATTTGCAGCATGCATGGAACAACAACTGGAAAAGACATATTCGCGGAAATGCAAAAGATTTTTTGATTCTGTGGAATCAGCTTCGAGGTGTTAAAGTTCATGGAGGGAAAAACATGGCTGGAGTGAGGAAGGGTCTGGTGGGGCAGACTCTGTTGGAAGATTTGCAAATTCCGAGCGCTATGTTCATGCATTGCATCATACATCAGCAAGCACTCTGTGGGAAGGACTTAGCTATTTCTTGTGTACTGAAATCAATCGTCTCTGCTGTGAACTTCATTCGGGGACATGCACTCAATCACCGTCAGCTCCAGGCTTTTCTAGAAGAAATTGTTTCTGAATTCTCTGACTTATCACACATCGGTGAGGTGGCTCAGCTGTTGTAAAGTCCTGTTTCGTTTTTTTTACAAACTCCGAAACGAAATAGATGTTTTCCTCACTGAAAAATATAGAGCTGATCCACAGCTGTTAGATCCTACCTGGCTGTCAAAGTTGTCATTTTTGGTCAACATTGCATCCCACATGAATGAACTGAACTTGAAACTTCAAAGAAAGGATAACCTCGTATGTGATCTTTACAGAATCATCAAAGGATTTCGAAGAAAGCTATCATTGTTTGAAGCACAACTGGAAGGAGAAAACATTTTTCATTTTCACTGTTTAAAAGAGCTTTGCGCTACAATCGCCGAAGATGTCAACCTAAATTTTCCGAGGGGAAGGGGGGGGGGGAGGAGACATTATTCGTGACTTGAAGAAGCACTTTTTTGGTGAGATTTTCAATCTTGACATAATTGAGAGCGACATTCTTTTGTTCCAGAATCTGATTGATTGTAACCTTGATGATGTGCAAATTGAACTACAGTTGGAGATCATTGGTTTGCAAGCAAACTACTTGTTGAAAGAGACGCACAGAGAAGGAAAACTTGTTGAGTTTTACCGCTGCTTACTTGATGTTGAATTTCTGAAACTGAAGAAATTTGCAGCTGGTATGGCATCAGTGTTTGGAAAACTTTATTTCTATGAACACGTATTTTTCAAAAATGAAGTATGGGGAGTCAGAACATCGAATGAGATTGACTGTTGGACATTTGAAAGCAGTTCTCTTGACTGGGTGCAGCAATTCCAAAATAAACATTGATCAAATCTTGAAAGCCAAACGTCAGTTTCAGAAATCTCACTAACTTTTTTGTTTTTGCTGCTTAGTTTGTGCGATTCGGATATGTGCACATTAGGTCTGATGTAATTATCTTTTTGCTAACGTCGCCTTCTTTGATAACATGTTTTCAGCAAATAAATATTTATGTTGTCTTTGTATTTTGTGCATTGCACGCCAATCATCCATGATTAACATGGAAAGCTAAACTTAGTTTTTCGTCTGTTTTCCCCAGATCTGTCGTTCTCGCTTGCAAGCATTGTACAGAATGATTATGCGGCCCGCGCTCGTCATTTTGTCAGATGTCCGGCCCGTTGTGTAAAATGTTTGGCGACCCTTGGCCTAGGTGATAGGAATGAGAGAGATGACGATTAATAGGCGAAGTAAGCAGGACAAAACCTGGTCTGGCACTGTCAAGGCCTGCGTGCACTTATTTTCGCACTGGCGAAAGGCCGTGCAAGGTAATGTGGTTTATGTAGACAAATATTATGTTTAGAGGAAATGTCATTTATGTTTGTAAATTTTATTCATTGAACAAATAGTTCTCACGCTTCCCCCCCCCCTCCTCTCCCCCTCTCTCTCTCTCTCTCTCTCTCTCTCTCTCTCTCTCTCTCTCTCTCTCTCTCTCTCTCTCTCTCTCTCTCTCTCTCTCTCTCTCTCTCTGATAAATGCTGGTGCAATTATGTTTGCTTAGAGAATATTTAAAATATCATAATAACATGATAGTAATGCCTTGATTGAGCACTGCACTTATTAATACTAATGTTCAAGCATTCTGCGGAAAAACACCTAAATAAGCGTTGAGTAGGGGACATAAACATCTAATTTTGTTCCAAGGGAGATTACTAGAATTTACAAAAGTAAATTGTATGCCTAGTTGTAATATCAATAACTTACAATAAATCTCCAATTGTCCCTTTGGAAATGAAACAGACAATATTGCATTCAGATATTATAATCTTAAGAAACATGCTATTAGTTTGCTTACAGAAAATTTGTTTCAATTTTATTTACTTACATTTTATAATCGACTATTATCTTTCGACATTTACTTTAAATTATAATAGTGAACTCTTAATAATCACACTATCAGACTTAAGGTCCTAATTCCCCTCTGTGGGGAAACAACATTTTTTTACTGGCCTCCTAGGGCCACACACAATTTAAAGAAAATTAACCAAGCCCATCCCATACTTTGATGACAATAAAAAAGAAATGAGGAGACTTAATATTAACATATAAGACCAGAGGGCATTATAACTTCCGAGGAATGTCGCATAAACCATTCTGGTGGAGAGAATGAAAACAAATATAGGAGTATCAATTATAATGGACATATAAATAAGGGAAGAACCATGTTGATTTGTAGAAGGCAAGGGTTCAGCAAATGCGAAAGATTCTCAATGTCAATTAATTTCTTCGCCTCACGTTTTCATGCCCAAGGCTTCTTGAATGATATAACGAGCTAGACATGGCCGAGGACTAGTGTAAACATTTGAAATGACTGTCATACTCGGGGATTTCAACGCCAAAGTAACAATGAGAGGGTGAGTGGTGTGATTGGTGGCGATGACCTATGTCAGGGGGTCAACAAACTTCGACCCGCGGGCCGGATCCGGGCCGCGACGTCAGTTTATCAGGCCTGCCGAAGGTACTCTAATTTGTTTGATAAAACTTATGGAACACGAGACGTTGTGATAGAATTTAAATTTAAATATTATGTTTAGAATACTAGGAGATCTTCACACGCGTCATTTTGTCAGTTATCCAGCCCGCTGTGAAAACAGTTTTGTGACCCCTGCACTAAGAGGACTTCTGCAAAGTTCCCTCCTGTGACACCCACTGCCCTTGCTGCGACTTCTGCACCGCTTTCTGCACATGTGTATGATAGATCTGACTAATAAAGACACCTTTGTTATTGGTGTCTAGTTGGTCATGCCTCGAAGTACACTTCTTCCTGCAGCGAGGCGCCGTAGTCATTTGGAGGTAACAGGTTTGAATCCTGGTCAGTCATTATAGCTTTCAATTTGTATGTTGCCTAGAGCGTCCTCTAGTCTCTTCCTTCTTCCAACTTTTTGATCGCCAACAAAACAATACATGTGTATTTATTTATGAACGGTCCTTAGTGAGTGGCTTCAAGAGATTCCCCAATTGATATTTCTAAATAAATGTTCTAATGGCACCTTGCCGTCTCGAGAGATGGTGGTTATTGTGCTTCAACAGCAAAAGACATAGTAACCTTTCCATAGCACAAAACCTGGGCTGAATTGTAGAGACCAGGTGCTTCTCATGCAGCATGATCCATTTCTCGGTCTGCCTAGTTTACACCAAACCGTCCGCCTGTCGGAGCTTCCAGTCTAGACCAGTTGCCGACCAAGACTTAGGATCTGGTCTGCCCTGCCGTGACATTTAGTCTTTAGGATGCATTTTCTCGCACTAGGTTAATTAGGTTAATGCTTGTACCTTCCCAGTTGCGCTACTCCGCCCGAAGCCGTTGGCACAATGTGGGGTGTCGGGTTTGGTAAGCGCCGCCCAACGTTCGGCGCTAACAGAAAGCAGGTAGTACCGTCTACTGTTATACGGTAGCTCAGTCATATCTGACTAAGACCTGCCTAACTAAATAAATTTATGTGATTACAATTACATATACAAAATGAATACTTAACTATGAATGACATATGACAAACAATATACAAATGTACGATTATTTGATTGTCACAACTCCATTCAACAGACTTGATTTTTATTTTTAACTCAAGCGCAGTCCATACACTCCACTTCTAGTAGTGCTGGACTGAGTTTTGTGTGTGGATTAACTTTCCCTATTAGCAGTGTCCCTCGCCATCAGGTGAACCCACTCCGACTTCAGACATACTTGTAATTAACGTCCCCACGTCGAGGACACTAGGTCAACATTTTAGTCCAACTGTCCGGCGTAGGGGTTGAACTCCTTAATTCGGCATCAGCACACCGGATGTTTAAGAACACGCGTTCATATCCATTCGGCCATGCTGACCTACATTCAACATACTTTTTATAAATGTCATATAACATTCTACACACATTATAGGTCAATATAACATTTATTTAAAAAAAAATATATATGAACAATTATATTTAGACAATAATTAAAGGTTGGTCATCTGCTCTGTGATCTAACCTTGACCACCAGCAGAGGTGGTCATCGCAGTGACATACAGGGGAGTGGGGTGCCTTTTCTCCTGGGGAAGGCACTTGAAGATGATGAATTATACCCAGGTGGGTTGATCAGGAAATTGAGAACAAAAATAATTAACGTGCAGGAAAAATGAAATTCTAAGCAATGTGTTCCCTTGAAGTGATTCATGTCCTTCGCTGGACACTGACATCAACTCTGGCTCATTTTCCAGGCAATTTACTTTCAGTTGTTTGCCATTTCTTCCTAATGTTTATTTCGTTATCCTGTTTCTCTCATTCATTTTCTCTTTCTCTCTCCCACACACACACTTTATCCAATTGTTCACTCTCTCTCTCTCTCTCTCTCTCTCTCTCTCTCTCTCTCTCTCTCTCTCTCTCTCTCTCTCTCTCTCTCTCTCTCTCTCACTTTATTTCAATCACTCGTCTCACTATTACTCGCTCTCAATCTACCTATTTCCCTCACTCTTCTCCCTCTCTTTCTCTCTCTCTCTCTCTCTCTC
Source organism: Cepaea hortensis (assembly GCA_963921405.1). Classification (NCBI taxonomy): domain Eukaryota; kingdom Metazoa; phylum Mollusca; class Gastropoda; order Stylommatophora; family Helicidae; genus Cepaea; species Cepaea hortensis. The sequence continues at coordinate 493,226,350 of OY992876.1, read as the reverse complement.
TCCCTCTCTCTCTCTCTCTCTCTTTCTCTCTCTCTCTCTCTCTCTCTCTCTCTCATTCTCTCACTCGGTAACGTAGAAAAGTACACGCATATGTGTTGTCGACTTATATCGCAAATGTGCTGTGTTCTCATCTGATCTTTTATTATGATGTAGCTCAGAGGTTCCCAAACCACGGCCCGCGGGCCACTTGTGGCCCGCCAGCTGTCAGAAAGTGGCACGCGAGGCCTCGTTATTTCATATAATATATTTTAATAATTTTTTTAAAAATGCACTCAGAGCGCCCGTCATCGTGCGATAATTTGCTCTGCTCGTGGTTGTTATGCTTAGATATTATCGAGTGCGCCTGTTCAGTTCGCAACAAAAGTTATGAAATTCCCATATCCCAGGCGTGTCGACCAATCAGAGTATACAAGGCGCCATGTTGCCGTCTGTTACAACTGTTTAACAGAGTCGGTAGTGTTGTGTTGAAATTAGATTTTTTTTTTTATTTCAAATAAAAATTTACCGTTAAAGCCTATAAACATGTGTGTGGAAAATCAAAAATCAAACAACGGTAAAAAACGAAAATGTGAAGACGTTGCTTGTCGTGAATTCAACGACGATTGGACGGAGAAATTTATGTTTATGCCTAGCCGTAGTGGTAAACCAGTTTGCTTAATTTGCGGATTTTGTGTTTTTGTTACAAACAATGTAATCTGGAACGACACTTCAAGACCACACACTCAGGCATAAAGGCTCCATATCCGATCAATTCGGAGTTAAGAAAAGATGTCATAGCTAAAACAGAAAGTTCTCTGGCCAGACAGCAGTCATTTTTCACCAAGGCTAACAAACAGAGCAATAGTGCTGTTGTTGCGTCGTACGAATTCGCTCTTTTGCTGGCTCACAAAAAGAAGCCGTTCACCGATGCAGAAGAAATAATCAAGCATTCCCTTAACATTGCTGCTAGAATGCTTGGCAATAAAAAGTGTGAAATAAAATTTGATCAGATTTCGTTGTCTAATAAAACTATGGCTAGGCGAGTTGAAGAATTAGCCAACCATTTTCATCGTCATAGTAGCAGGACATTGGCAATTTTCATTGGCAATGGATGAATCCACTGACATTTCTGACACAGCTCAGGTCGCAGTTTTTTGTTCGAGCAATAAACGAACATTTTGAAGTTATTGAACTGTAGTCGATGGTAAAAGACAAAGGTAGACAATCATAAAGACTGATGCTTCCTTCACTACGGTGCTAAGAGGTAAAGAGTAGTTCTGACTTCGTTATGGCCAAAGAAGAAAAATAGTGAAAAGAGAGAGAACCTCACACCGCCTCAACCGACAAAAAAAAGATGATAGTAATTATGTAAGAAGATATACGAGATCTCGGGCAGAGGCAGAAACTATTTTATAGATGTTCACACAGGAAACACCATGTTTGAGCCCAAGCGATGAATTAAGGTGTTAGATTGTGGTAGGAATAGTGGTTGTAAAAACTAAAAGAGACTAAACAAACAAATCAAGGACAAATAAACAGGCTCTTTATTTATTTTTTCTAACAGAACATTGCATGTCAATAACAGATACAACAGACAACTGTATATATCAAATAACAACAGTGAGTAACCCCTAACCAATCAGCAGCACTTAAGACAACAGGGTGCACCAAGTACCACAACACAGGTGCTCCAAGCAATAGCTGGTTAGACTGACACAATAAAGAACCTTGACACAAGCAACACTGCACAGACAATAAGGCACTACAAAAACATAGATTACACAACATAAACAAAGAGTTGTGACACAATTTACTATCCCACCAAGAACCCAGGCTTGCTGACACTAACTAGTCAGCCGCCCAGTTTTGTCACAACATTAGTTGACACAGATCAACTCAGGGAATTGTTCCCACACGTGACAACAACAGAACAGCACTCAACTGAAGGCCATGCTGCCCGCATCTCTCATCAGCACAAAGGACTGCTAAAACAAAACTGGCTTCCGATTCCTTTGTTAAGCCGAGTTCCGGTGGTGGCCAGGACAAATACGGCTTTGATAGACCAAACTAAGGTGCATCGGTTCGTTGTAGACACCAAGGTGCATCGGTTTGGCGCTATCACAGAACGAACGAACGAACGAACGAACAAACTTTATTTTCAAAGGGTTAAGAATTGGGCACGCAGGCCCGTCTAACATTCTGCCCTTCTATCACTCTCTTTCATACATTATTTCATTCACACATCATTCAAGGCTAACAGAGAACAACAACAATATAAAGGATATGCATTATAAAGGCATGGGCAAAATGAGAACATCAAAACTACACGACACAGTAATATTAGATAATGGTCCGACACTTCTTGTTAGCCATGTGGAATATACTGGCCTACCAAAAGGGGACTGGCTGTTATACTAGGGTTTTGTTATTATTGTTATTATCTCTATTATTAAGGGGGAAGGTAATCCATATTGAGATAGTGTTCGAATAATTTGCGATTATATGAAAAGGGATTGGTGATGTCTTTGATTTCTTGTGGAAGATTGTTCCACAGCTGAGCTGCAGAGTACGTTAAGCTTGTTTTGTATAAGTCAATCCTAGGCTTCGGAATGTGTAATATATTTAAACGTTTACTGTGTCTAGCATTATATTTAAACAATGGCCAAAGGTAATTTGGGGCATTCCGATGCAGGATTTTGTGAATTAGTTTAGCTTTATTGAAAAGCAGGCGTTTACGGAGTGGTAGTAACTGAAGGCGTTTATACAGGCTAGGATTGTCAGTTAAATGTTTGCTATAAATTAGACTCATGGCCCGTTTCTGGAGTGAGTAAAGTCGCTTGGTGTTTGAATTAGAACAACCGTCCCAGATCGTAGAGAAATACTTCTTGAAATACTACTTGAAATACTTCTAGGACTTTAATCGATGCATACAACTACCAAATGGATTGATCTTTTTAAAACTCTGTCAGTAGAGAAAAACAACATAGAATGGACCAAATTGGACAGTGTATACACCGACAGTGCTTCTGTTTTGACGGGTAAAAATTCTGGATTTCTCGCATTGTTGGAACAGTTTCTTGGCCGCACTATATTAAAATATCATTGTATCATTCACCAAGAAGCTTTGTGTAGAAAGACATTAAATCTGAAACATGTCATCGATGTTGTTCTGAGATGTGTGAACAAAATATTCGAAGTAAGCCGCTGAACAGGCGTGAGTTCAGACATTTTCTATCATACCTGAACTAGGAATACGGTGAGCTACTGTTACACTGTGATGTCAGATGGCTATCTAAAGGGAAAGTTATGTCACGTTCCTGGACACTGAAAAATAGTGTCTATCTGTTTCTGTCTGGAACAAATGAATTGTCTACAGAACTGGAATGTCTGCTGAACGGTGACTGGCTTAATGACCTGGCAGTTTTGGTGGACATCACGTCTCATTTAAACTCTTTAAATGCAAGGATTCCGGGGGGGGGGGGACTATTCACAAATTTGTGCGATGACATTTCTTCATTTAAAATGAGACTACTACTTTTTATCGGACAGCTGACTAAAGGGACTTTAGATGCGTTTCCAACTCCGAAGACGTTTGTGGCGAAAATGAAATTTGACTTGTTACAGTACAGAGTAAAAGTTGAAAGTCTTCTGGATATCTTTCAGTCGAGATTTCAAGAGTTCACAATAGAGGAGAATAATTTTGCCCTCTTCATAAATCCGTTCGTATTTCTTGATGCCAAGCACCGTCAATTACAACAAAACCTTCAGCACGAAGTAATTGATTTGAAATGCAATTCTGCACTGAGATGTAAATTTCTGGAGCTGCCTACTTCACCTTCAGCTGATCATATGATTTCATTTTGGCGACTATTGCCTCTCGAACCATTTGAACACTTGCGTTCATTCGCCCAGAGATACATTTGTCGTGTTGGTTCGACTTACAGATGCGAGTAGTCATTTTCCGCAATGTGCCTTATAAAAACAAACAAGCAACATTCCAGACTCACCGACAGAAACCTAGCTGCGCTTATGACTTTGGGCACGACAGATGTGTGCCCAGACATCGATAAACTGGCATCTGAACTGAAGTAACTGGTTATGAAGAACAGTTAAAATTGTAACTTAATTACATTAATAGCGATTGTCCAAACTGATTAGAAATTTATTGTTAAATGAACTTTTTATTTTAAACCAAAATATGACCGCAGTGTTGTACTAACATTGACTGCCTTTAAAGTTTTAGAAATTTGTTGACGAAAGTTAAGAAAGGTGTGAATGATATTGCAAGACTTTTATAATTTTATAGCGTTGTGGCCCGCTTAACTACCGAAAATAGTAGATATGGCCCTCTGCTTGAAAAGCTTGGGAACCACTGATGTAGCTGATCCTTTACAGACTGTCATTCTCATCAAGGCACTCTCATCACGGCACTCTCATCACGGAACTCTCATCACGGCACTCTCATCACGGAGCTCTCATCATGGCACTCTCATCACGGCACTCTCATCACGGCACTCTCATCACGGCACTCTCATCACGGCGCATCATCACGGCGCTCTCATCACGGCGCTCTCATCAC
>OY992876.1:493164292-493216792 GCA_963921405.1 Cepaea hortensis | reverse complement strand
GGTAGGGAATGCGTGTGTGGGTGGGGAGAGGTGTGTGGTGTGTTGGTTGGGGATATTGTGTGGGTGAGGTATGTGTGTGTGGGTGGGGGATTTTTGTGTTTTGTTTTGTTTTTGTGATGTGTGAGTGGGGGTATGTGGGGTGGATGGGTAAGGGTATCTGTGTGGGTGTGGGTGTGGGTGGGAATATTGTGTGGTATCTGGGTGGGGGATATGTGTAAGTGGGGATGTGTTGGTGAGGGATATGTGTGTGTGTGGTGCGTGGGTTGGGAATAGTGCATGATAGGAGGTGTATGTGATGTGCGGGTGGGGGATTGTGTGGTGAGGGATTAGGTTAAGGCATGTGTGGGTGGGTGGAAGTTGTATGTGTGGGTGGTGGGGTGTGTGTTAGTGGATTGGGGATGTATGGGTGGTTAGAGAGATGTGTGTGTGTGGGGTGGGGGTAGGGACATGTCAGTTGGTGGGGATGTGTGTTTGTGGTTTGGGAATGTGTGAGTGGATGTGTGAGTGGATGTGCGATGTGTGGGTTGGTGGGGGATTGTGTGCATGGGTGGGGAATATGTTGTCGATGGAGATGTGGCTGGGGGATGGGTGGTTTGAGGTGTGGGTGGGGAGAGGATGTGTGGGGTAGTATGTGGATGGGCGTAGGATGTGTGGGTTGGTGGGGGAATGTTTGTGGGTGGCGAGTGTGTTTTGGTTGGGGGATCAGGTGAGGGCAGTGTGTGTGGGTGGGGGATGTGCGGGAGCGGGATGGATCGGTTGGTGGGGTATGTATGTGTCCCTTGGTGTGCGTGTGTGTTGGTAGGTGGGGGTGTGTATGTGTCCCTTGGTGCGCGTGTGTGTGGGTAGGTGGGGTGATGTATGGATAGGTGGGAGATGGGCTTCATAACATGGTAATTAGCCTTGTTTATGTTTACAACATTCATTTCACAATGTTTATTTTATCTTCCTATGTAAATGTATAATGCTCTTGAGGAACGAAAGACGAGTGATTGGAAGGGCCGAATGTAAGACGGGCCTGCGCGCCCAATTTGTGACCCTAATAAAGTTGATTTGATTTGATTTTGATTTGATTTGATTTCTCTTCCCCTCGATCTTTCCAGTTGTCACGATGTTCTCCAATGCCTCTCTTCTCATCACATGACCGAAGAAAGCTGTTTGTCTCTGTCTTATTGTTGTATATAATGTTCTAGTTTCATTAGCCTGTTTCAGGCAGTCGTCGTTAGTTACTCTGGCAGTCCAAGGAATTCGCAACATTCGTCTCAGGAACCACATCTCTGTTGCTTCTAATTTCTTCTTAATTTGTTCATTTACATTCCAAGATTCACTGCCATACAGCAAAACTGGTTCTACATAGCATTTCAGCACTCTCTTTCTTACATTCAGTGATAGTGACTTATTGCATAAGATACTCTTCATTTTCTGAAATGCGGCTTTTGCCTGCCCTATTCTGCTCCTAATCTCTGTTGTACATCTTCCATCTGATGTTATAAATGCCCCTAGGTATCTAAAATTATCAACTTGGTTAAGGATTTTCCCTTCTATTTCTATGTCACATTTTGGTGTCACCATTTTCTTTGATATTACCATTGTTACTGTTTTCTTGATATTCAAGGAGAGTCCTTTCCTTGCACTCTCTGTTACTACGACGTCTAATAATTGTTGTAAGTCTGTTGAATTATCCGCCACCAATACTGTGTCATCTGCATAGCGTATATTATTTATATTATAACCTCCAACTAGTATTCCTGGCATCTCTTTGATCTCTCTCATTATTACTTCGCTATACAGGGAGAAAAAATCTGGTGACAAGACACACCCTTGTCGTACTCCTAGCTTTATCTGTTCGTAACTACCCTCTTTATTTCCCATTTTAATTGCTGCTACTTGGTTCCAGTAAACATTCTTTATTATTCTTAAATCTTTTCCATCAATGTTGATATCTTCCAACATTTTAATCAGTTCATCATGTTTTACTTTATCAAATGCCTTAGTATAATCTATGAAGCACAAATATATGTCTCTCTGTTTCTCTATTGACCTTTCTATTAGTGTCCGTAATGTATAAATTGCATTGTTTGTGCCCTTTCCTTCCACAAATCCATACTGTTCTTCACTCATTTCTATTTTTATTTTCTTTTTGGTTCTTCTCATTATGATTCTGAGTAGAAGCTTAGTGATATGGTTTATAAGGTTAATTGTACGAAAATCTTCACAATCAATTGCTCCTGGTCTTTTTGGTATAGCTATAAATACAGATTTCAGCATATCACTGGGTAAATATCCACTGCTGTAAATATCATTCAACATTTTGGTTAATATATCTACTCCAAATTCTCCCAATACTTCTAATTCTTCTATTGTGATTTCATCTGGCCCAGCTGTGTTTCCTTTCTTCATACGTTTCATAGCGTCAGCGACTTCTTCTTTCAGAATAGGTGGACCTTCTAAGTTACTATCTTCTGTTAATTCTTCCCTTTCTCCTACATATAATTCTATTCTTATATACTCATTCCACCTCTTCATTATAGCATCTTTCTCTAATATTATCTTTCCTGTTTTTGATTTCAAACACCCCGTATTTATTCTTATTTTTCTTCCTGTAAGCTCACTGATTTGTCTGTGCTTTTTTTTGTATCTTTAATGGAATTTTTTTGCATTGCTCGTTTAAATAACAATGGATGACAGTGCAACTCATGTCGTCATTGGAGACTCTCTGCTCAAGGGAATCTATAGTGACCGCATGTCATCTTCTGACAGCGAAACTACCTCGATCTACCCGCTACCAGGAGCTGACATTGACAGACTGACCTCTACACTGCGGAAATTCAAGGTGAATGATAGAATTAGAAGAACAACAGTCCATATCGGTGTCAACAATATTATGAACAATCACACCATAAGCACCTCACAACTCGCTACATTGGAGGTGTTGTTGCGCAAGAAATTTCCTAAAGCATCTATTTTCTTTTCATCAATCATACTGCCATGTTATGGATTCCAGCGCCGCACTGCCGATGCTGGCAATCTGACTCTACATAAATTTTGTCAAGAAACTAACAATGCTTTCATTAATAATACCCCGTATTTCACATCGCCGTCCGGGGCTCCCAAGAAAAAACTATATAAGGATCAATTACATTGTTCAAAACTAGGAACTAGCATACTAGCGAAGAACATAAAATATCCTGAACGTACACAACAATTAGAACCAGTTTCAGTTACAGGAGTAAACCGATCTTCACCTCCGGCTGTAGCCATCTCTCAGTGTTCAGAAAACACTCCTTCTCTTCCCACACCACCCTTGCCTGTACCCCAGGAACACAATGTTGTGAATAGCAACTCAAGCTCCAATCCAAATGTTGCTAAATATGATACTTTGTTTCCTACCTTGCCTGTAAAACAGTCTCCCTCTATCATGTCAAAGGAGACACCGTTAAACAATGGTGCTGTACCGTCGATGCCTGCTTCCAATGTAGGCACTTCCAGTGACACTCATAGCAATCCCTCGCTGGACGGTAATCTACAACCCTATGAGTGGAACCGTCAACTTCAGCAGCTAATGCGATACAATCCTGCAGCCCTGCACCAAGCATTCATGATATCACTCCAGCAAAGACATTTTCCTGCCCCCTCTAACAGCCTTAACTATTTCTAAATAAAGTTTCGAAATCCCTGCAATTTGTATACCACAAGCGACATCTTCCTTTTAGTTTGTAATGTTCGCTAATCACGATCAGTGGCTCAACAAACATGGTCTATATATAGGCCATCTCAACATCTTTCATCTGCTCAACAAATTACCTGAGCTCTCGGTAATACTGTCCAAACAGTTCCATGTGTTTGGAATCACAGAAAGTCGTCTTAACGACAAAATAACCGACTCCGAAATCTCACTTAAGGGGTTTAAAGTAATTCGGAAAGATGCAAATCAAAAATTAGAGACAGGTATTGCTGTATACATTTCCAATTCTCTCAACTGGTCCCGTAGAAGTGATCTCGAGACAGTAGAGATAGAATGTGTTTGGTTAGAGGTGAAGCCAGCCAGCCAACAACCGTTTCTCATTGGATACCTATATAGGAATCCTTGTGCCGGGTACAGTTGGTATGACTGCTTCACTACAATGATGGATAGAGTGTTTACAGCAGGTAGAGAAGTTATGATACTAGGTGACTTCAACATAGATATTAGTAAATCCAACCAGACATGGGACGATATCATTCTTTCTTACAATTTCAAACAACTAATAAACCGTCCCACAAGGGTTACTGACACATCCTCAACTACAATTGATCATATATATGTTACTTGTCCAGATAATATTATTGAATGTTCTGTTCCTGTTTGTACAGTTAGTGACCACTACCCGGTATGTTGTACATGGTCAAGAATTGGGTTCAAACCTCTTAAACATAAACATGTAAGTATCAAATTTAGGAATTATAAAGCATTCAACCAAGATTTATTTTTGCAAGACTTAAGAAAAGCAGCCCTTGATCACGTTTACCAACTTCCTGACCCGGACGATGCATTAGCTTTCTGGACGAAGACAGTGTACAATGTGTTCGATAAACACGTGCCAATCAAAGAAGTTCGAGTCAAAAATCAACATAAATCCCCATGGGTCACTAGAGAAGTGCTGCAAATCATGAGAGAGCGAGATACAGCACACAAAAATAAAGACTTCATCAATTACCGCAGACTAAGGAATAAAGTTAAATATGAAATTCGTAGGATTAAAAAAGATCATTTTAAAAATTTGATTGTAGATAATTCAAACAGTACAAATATATGGAAGGCTATTAACTTGCTAACCAATAAGAAACGTCCTACAGAATCAGCAATAGCAAATTCTATAACATGCGATGAATTCAGTTGTTTCTTTCAATCGGAAATAGAGAATCTAAAGTCTTCAATACCAGACTCATCGTGTAATTTAAGTTCACTGACATCATTCTGTGAGGAGAAGTGCACCAGAAATATTCCCGCTGAGATTCCTTTAATGTCTGTTGCAGACGTTTATAAATATCTCTTGAACCTCAAATCAACAAACTCACACGGCCTAGATGGTATCAGTAATAGAATTCTTCGTTGTGCTGCACCAGTCATTAGCGAGTCCTTAACGTTCATATATAACCAGTGCCTGGCCAAAAACTACTTTCCATCTGCATTTAAAATTGCTAAAGTGTTTCCGCTAATTAAAAATGGCTCAATCGATAATAGTGTTTTGGGTAATTATAGACCTATTTCCTTACTATCGTCGCTATCAAAACCACTAGAAAAACACATTCATAAAATAACGTTACACCATTTAATTAACAATGATCTAATAATTAACAGTCAATCTGGGTTTCGACCTAAATATTCTTGCCATAGTGCTCTAACAAAAATGACCGATAACTGGCACTTAAACATCAACAACGGTAGAATTTGTGGAGCGGTGTTTGTAGACTTTAAAAAAGCTTTTGATATGGTAGATCACGATATTTTAATTAGAAAACTAAAGCAAATGAAGACAAGCACCAACATGGTGAACATAATTACGTCATTTCTATCCGACAGGCAACAAGTCGTGTCCTTCAACAACTGTCTATCAAGACCCACACAGCTTAATATTGGTGTGCCTCAGGGCTCAATACTAGGTCCGCTGCTTTTTGCAGTTTATATTAATGATCTTCCTTTATATATCAATACAACTTGTGATCTATTTGCAGACGACTGTACTATATATACTAGTCAAGAAAACCGTAGTGAATTAGAGAATTCTTTACAAAAGGAACTTGATAATCTTACTAGATGGAGCAATGAAAACCGCATGCAAATTAACATCGACAAAACCAAATCCATGCTAATAACGACCAGACAAAAACTACAGACACTAGCCATAACTGGATCACCGCTCGAACTCCGCATGGGCACGTTACCTATAGTTAATGTGACTGAACATAAAACACTAGGGCTTTTAATAGACAGCCATTTGAACTGGAGCTCTCATGTTCACGCTCTTACCAAGAAAATAGCACAAAAAGTTTACCAACTTGCTAAAATTCAGCACTTCCTGGACGAAAGCACACGAAAAATATTCTATACATGCTATATCCAATCACATCTCGATTACTGTTCCACAGTTTGGGATGGTTGCCCTAAATCTAATTTAAAACGACTATGTTCTCTACAAAACCGAGCTATTCGTCTGGTTTCTGGCATAAAGCACGTTGAAAGTAATAATTTGTACAGTCATCTAAGACTTCTACCACTACAAAAGCGCTTCCTTTTCAACAAAGCCAAATTAGTGAATAAAATTATATCTCAAAATACCCCAGAGTATCTTCTGCCGCTGATTCAATCTAATGCAATGAACAGCAAGCGCCTAAATTTGTTACATGTCTCAAAGCCTAGATTGAACCTATACAAAACATGTTTCGCCTATTCTGGTGCTCACTTATGGAATGATCTGCCTCCAGATCTGAAAACTCCAATGAGTCCCTACACATTTAACCGAAAACTCTTTCAATACTTAATCCATACCGACTATATGCCACCATAATTCATTTACTGGTATAATTGTTCAGTATAATTGTTCATTATAATTGTTTAACTATAATTGTTCACTATATATGTGTGTGCGTGTGGGAGCGAGAGAGAGAGAGAGAGAGAGAGAGAGAGAGAGAGAGAGAAAGTGGGTGTTAGAGAGAGGGAGAGAATGGATGCGTGTGTGCGCACGTGCATGCGTGTGTGTGGCGAGAGTGATTGAGCGAGAAATGGTGGGGGAATGTGTCAGTGCATGCATTCGTACGTGTATGTGTGAGAGTGAGTGAGGGAATGTAGGCGTGCGTGCGTTCATGTGCATGCGTTCATGTGTATGTGTATGTGTGAGAGAGTGTGATTGAGAGAGCGAGTGTGTGTGTGTATGTGTGTGAAGGATTGTGTGTTAGAGAGTTAGACAGTGGGAGAGTTGATGTGTTAGTGTATGTGTGTGAGCGCGTGCATGCGTGTGATTGTGTGTATATGAAAGAATACAGAGAGAGAGAGAGAGAGAGAGAGAGAGAGAGAGAGAGAGAGAGAGAGAGAGCTGAGCAGATGCATGTCATGTAACACGCATGTTATGTAACACGCGAATCCATCTGTTTGTGTATTCTCATCTGTCATATTATCAGTTAAATACCATTTGATTTTATCATGCATAATATAAACTAATGTTCATTACTGTAGTTTGAGTGAGAGAGTCAGTGAGTGTGAATGAGAGACAGAACGAGTGAGAGTGAATGAGTGAGCGGGAGAGTGAATGAGTGAGCGGGAGAGTGAATGAGTGAGCGGGAGAGTGAATGAGTGAGCGGGAGAGTGAATGAGCGGGAGAGTGAATGAATGAGCGGAAGAGTGAATGTGTGAGCGTGAGAGTGAGTGAGTGTGTGTGTGTGTGTGTGTGAGAGAGAGAGAGAGAGAGAGAGAGAGAGAGAGAGAGAGAGAGAGAGAGAGAGAGAGAGAGAGAGAGAGAGAGAGAGAGAGCATCACTATTTTTACGTCACATACATTTTATGTACACATTTTTCTCCATGTTTAACATTTTTATGAGACTGCTCATGACAAGTGTCAGTGTATATGTGTGAGTAAAGTGTGAGAGTTTCTTCATACTAGTTTCAATACTATCGTGAGACATTTTGTATGTGTCTAGATGTGAGGAAGTGTGAGTGTATGTGGAGGATATGTGTGAGTGTGGGGATATGTGTGGGTGGGGGGTGTGTGGGTGGGGGGTGTGTGGGTGGGGGTATGCGTTTGGATGGGTTGGGGTGTGTTGGTTTTGGTGGGTAGTGGTATTTGTGGGTGTTGGTGGGATGTGTGGACGGATGTGTGGGGGTGAAAGTAGGGGTGTTGGAATGGGTGTGGGGGATGTGTGTATGGGTGGAGGATATGTGTATGGGACGGATGCAGGGGATGTGTGTTTATGTGGGTGGAGATGTGTGGACGGTTTGAGGAAGTATGTGTAGGAGGCGGGGTTGTGTGGGTAGGGGATTGTGTTGGGTGGATTGGGGATGCAAGGGTGGGTGGGGAGAAGTGTATGGTGTGTGGGTTTGAGATATTTGTGCGGTGTGTCGGTGGGGGATGTGTGAATGATGTGTGGGTGGAGGGTATGTTTGTGGAGGTATGGGTGGAGGATAGTGTGTGGTGTGGGGGATGTGTGTGATGGGTGCGGGGAATGTGCGTATGAATGGGGTATATGTATGGGTGAGTAGGGGATTGTGGTGGTTGGGGGAAGTATGTGGGGGAGTGTTGGTGGGAGATGTGTGTGTTTGGATGGGGAATGTGTGGGTGGGGGTGTGTGAGTGAGTGGCTTAGGGATGTGTAAGTGGGTGAGGGAGTTGTATGTGTCGGGGTGGGATGTGTGAGTGGGTGGAGGATGTGTGTGGGGTAGGGGTATTGTGATCGAGAGATGTTTGGTTGGGGGGGGGGGGGGGTGTGGGTGCGTAGTGGAGAATGTATGCGTGAGTGAGTGTGTGTTGGTGGACGGGTAGGGAATGCGTGTGTGGGTGGGGAGAGGTGTGTGGTGTGTTGGTTGGGGATATTGTGTGGGTGAGGTATGTGTGTGTGGGTGGGGGTTTTTTGTGTTTTGTTTTGTTTTTGTGTTGTGTGAGTGGGGGTATGTGGGGTGGATGGGTAAGGGTATCTGTGTGGGTGTGGGTGTGGGTGGGAATATTGTGTGGTATCTGGGTGGGGGATATGTGTGTGGTGTGTAAGTGGGGATGTGTTGGTGAGGGATATGTGTGTGTGTGGTGCGTGGGTTGGGAATAGTGCATGATAGGAGGTGTATGTGATGTGTGGGTGGGGGATTGTGTGGTGGGGGATTAGGTTAAGGCATGTGTGGGTGGGTGGAAGTTGTATGTGTGGGTGGTGGGGTGTGTGTTAGTGGATTGGGGATGTATGGGTGGTTAGAGAGATGTGTGTGTGTGGGGTGGGGGTAGGGACATGTCAGTTGGTGGGGATGTGTGTGTATGGTTTGGGAATGTGGGAGTGGATGTGCGTTGTGTGGGTTGGTGGGGGATTGTGTGCATGGGTGGGGAATATGTTGTCGATGGAGATGTGGCTGGGGGATGGGTGGTTTGAGGTGTGGGTGGAGAGAGGATGTGTGGGGTAGTATGTGTATGTGGATGGGCGTAGGATGTGTGGGTTGGTGGGGGAATGTTTGTGGGTGGCGAGTGTATTTTGGTTGGGGGATCAGGTGAGGGCAGTGTGTGTGGGTGGGGGATGTGCGGGAGGGGGATGGATCGGTTGGTGGGGTATGTATGTGTCCCTTGGTGTGCGTGTGTGTCGGTAGGTGGGGGTGTGTATGTGTCCCTTGGTGCGCGTGTGTGTGGGTAGGTGGGGGTGTTGTGTGGGTGGGGTGATGTATGGATAGGTGGGAGATGGTCTTCATAACATGGTAATTAGCCTTGTTTATGTTTACAACATTCATTTCACAATGTTTATTTTATCTTCCTATGTAAATGTATAATGCTCTTGATGAACGAAAGACGAGTGATTGGAAGGGCCGAATGTAAGACGGGCCTGCGCGCCCAATTTGTGACCCTAATAAAGTTGAGTTAAGTTGAGTTTCCTTTTCCTATTTTTGCGTTAAAATCACCAAGTATTATCTTTATTTCTTGTGATCCAATTTGAGCCATCGCCATTTCTATTTCGTCGTAAAAGTGTTGTATTTCTTCCTCACTACTGCTTGCTGTTGGTGCATATACTTGTATAATATTTATGTCTATTGGTTTGCCTTTGATTTTTACCATAATAACTCTATCTGAAATACACCAGTATCCATTAATTGACTTGGCTGTTTTTTCGTCTAATATTATTCCTACACCTTTTTCATGTGTATCCCCTCCAGAATAAATTATTGTGTGATTGTCAGCTATAATTTTGCCCGATCCCTTCCATCTCATCTCACTAACGCCTAGTATATTCATTTTCATTCTATCCATCTCTCTTAGAACATTGGTCAACTTTCCTAGCTCATTTAATGTCCTAACATTCCATGTTCCTACTCTAAATTTATTTATTTTAGTTAAGATTTTGCCATCAGTAGCTGGATGACGGTCTGGTGTCACCTGTGGCTCATGACTGTCCCTACCGGACGAGGATGCCCTAAGACAGCCATTAACGTCCTTCACTAACTTTGATATATGTTTTGCCATGAAGTCTTGGGAAGATAATGTGGTGGTTTCCCCTTGCCTTCCACATTCACATGGTGGTCTTTTTACCTCTGCCTTTGACAGCCATTTCCGACTGTAAGGACAAGTGAGTGCCCTGCTTTGCTCAGCTGCAGAGTTGTCCACTTATTCCGGTGGATACTCGGTCCCCAGAGCTGTGTTAGCCACGTAGTGTGTTTCCATCCTCTACCGTGGGGAGGTGCAGTTGGGATTTTCCCTTCATAAAGTTGTGGTCTATGACCAAAACTCTCCAGTACTTTTAGAGGACCGCATATGAAAGCTGTTTAAATTGTTCTCTTGGTGTGAGTAAGTTGTCCAGGTTTCACTGCCATAGAGAAGAGTACTAAGGACACAGGCTTGATAGACAAGGACTTTTGTTTTGGCAGTAAGCTTCCTGTTCTCCCAGACTCTTTTTCTTAACCTGTTCATTGTTGTTGCTGCCTTACCAATCCGGATGTTGATTTCCTGATCTAGGGATAATTTGCTATTTACCACTGATCCTAGATATGTAAAATGGTCTACTATCTCTAGTTCGGCGTCGTCAATAAAGATTGATGGTACCCCATGTGCACCTTGTGACATAATCTGTGTCTTCTTTTTGCTAATTGTTAAACCAAATTCAGAACAAGCATTGGAGAATGCAGATAGTAGACATTGCAATTCTTCCTCAGAGTGGGTCGTAACTGCAGCATCATCTGCAAAAAGCAACTCTCTGATCAGTACCCTCCTAATTTTGGTCTTAGCCTTCAATCTCTGAGCATTGTAGAGGCCGCCATCTGAGCGTGAGTGAATGTATATACCACCATCCTGATCACGAAATGCATATTTCAGTAGAAGTGAAAAGTATATTCCAAAGAGGGTGGGAGCTAGTACACAACCTTGCTTAACTCCACTCTTGATTTCAAATTCTTCAGAAGTTGCACCATCAAACTTGATTATACCCTTCATGCCTGTGTGGAACGATTCCACAATGGACAGAAGAGTTGGTGGGCAGCCAATCTTCTTTAGTGCCTTGAACAGACCCTCACGACTGACCAAATCAAATGCCTTTGTGAGGTCGATGAAGGCAATAAACAGTGGTTGATTCTGTTCACGGCATTTTTCTTGCATTTGTCGCAATGAGAATATCATATCAGTGGTAGACCGGTTCTGTCGAAAGCCACACTGTGATTCGGGGTAGACTTGATCTCCTAGGACTTGAAGTCTGCGCAGAACAATTCTGGCAAATACTTTTCCAACAATACACAGAAGTGAGATACCCCTATAGTTGTTGCAGTCGCTCCGATCGCCCTTGTTCTTGTACAGTGTTATGATGCTTGAATCTTTGAAATCCTGTGGGACTTGTTCTTCTCGCCAGCATAGCTCTATTAGCTGGTGGATCTGTATAGTGAGTGTGTCTTGCCCACTCCTGATAACCTCTATTGGAATCCCATCCTTACCTAACAGTTGCCTCTCGCTTTGATTCCGAGACCAGTTAAGACCAGGGATGGAGTTATTCCCTCTCCATAGCACAAAGCCTGGGCTAAAATATAGAGATCATGTGTTGCCCATGCAACATGATCCCTCTCTCGGCCTGCCTAGTTCACTCCAGAGGAAAGGTAACACCCCTACATCTGGAACAAGACAAGCTGCAGAAGCTGCCGGATCAGCAAAGCAATGCTCTAACTGTCCGCCTGTCGGAGCTTCGATCCTAGACCAGTTGCCAACCAAGGCTTAGGGCCTGGTCTGCCCTGCCATGACAATTTTGTCTTTAGCTTGCATTTCCTCGCACCAGGGTAAGGCTTGTACCCTCCCAATTGCGCTCTTCCGCCCGAAGCCGTTGGCACAATGTGGGGTGTCGGGTTTGGTAAGCGCCGCCCAACGTTCGGCGCTAACAGAAACCAGGTAGTACCGTCTACTGTTATACGGTAGCTCAGTCATATCTGACTAAGACCTGACTGCTGCTGCTACTACTATTACTAATAATTTTGTTCTTCTTTCTCTTTTTCCTACTCCTTTTCCTCCTTTTCCTCTTTCTCATCCCCCTCCTCCTACGTCTTCTGTTTCTTCTATGTCTAATACGACCACTGCTGCTGCTGCAAGTACTGTTCCTCCTCCTCTTCTTCCCACTCCTTTACCTCCTCCTCCTCCTCCTCCTCCTCCTCCTCCTTCTTCTTCTTCTTCTTCTTCTTCTTCTTCTTCTTCTTCTTCTTCTTCTTCTTCTCTTCTTCTTTCGTTCGCTTGAAATGTGTCTATAACTGCAATGTCTCTTGTATGAATGTTAAGTTGAGTTGAGCTAAGAACTGACTTCACTGCACCATCTGTCGATAGCACCACATGCTGTGTACCATGGTTGGTATTTAGTAATTTATCTGTTGCTATCTTGATTGCCTTGGTTTCTGCATCATAGTTAAGGCAGTACTTTCCTGTTGGTACTATAACCATATCCCTAGTATTATTTAGGTATTCTATATACACTCCTGCTCCTCCGTGCAGTCAACCCATATTCCACGTGTGGTCGTATGCTCTGTTGATAAACTTTGCTAAGTATTTTCCCACTGTCTCCAAATGTGGATCCACTTGGTTTTCTCATGTTGGCTATTTTCCTTCTGGCTTTTGCTACTGTATTGTTGAAGTGCTTTCTCCATGTCAGCTTGTCATCAAATGTTACTCCAAGGTATGTTGGTTCTTTATCTTCTCATAGGCGTATTCCCTTTATCTAGATGATCCCTGCCTTTTGTTTTGGAGAGAAGATAAATAGAGTGGTGCTGCACTTGTCAGTGTTTATGCTGTCACACGATCTATTTGCCCATGAAACTAATGCACCTACAGCTCTTTGTAGCGATTGGGTGGCCACTGATGCATGCTCATGTGTGCTCCATAGAACCAGTTCATCAGCGTACATTGCCACATTAATTCCATGTGGTAGTTCGGCAACAAGATCATTGATGAAGATTAGGAAAAGTATTGGTGACAGGACTCAACAACTGGAAACACCATGACGCAGTAGAATTTTCTTGCCCCTGAGTCCGTTTATCTGTGCTTGGGATCGTCCGTTGTGCAAGTATACTTTCACCCATTTGCACATTCTTTCATTGGCTTTATAATTTCTTAGTTTCTTCATCACACCCTCTTTCCAATCTTTGTTAAAAGCTGTATTTTTTTTTTTTTTTTTCAAAATAGATCTATTCATGCTGCAAGCACCAGTTTCTTCTTTTGAAATGCATCCTCAATTTCTGTAGAGAAGTAGGTTGTCTGATCTTCCGTAGAGTAACACTGCCTAAGCTAATCTGCTGTGGCATAAGAATGTTTTCATTTCAATGTACCACTGCAGTCTGTGATTAATGATGCCCTCCATTGTGTTGCAGAGACAGCTGGTAAGGCTATCTGGCCTGTAGCTGGAGGCAATGGAACTGTCTAGCCTGCAACTTGCCTTTTGAAATTTGGCTTTTGCCTGCTGGTATTTATCGGTATGCTCCATATCATTATGCATTTGTTCTAGTTCACTACCTCAGTACGGTTTGTATTGTTTAGGAGCTTCACTTGCTACTGTTTCTTGGGCTGTACATAGTATGCATTTCCTGAACTCTTCAAATGCTTTATTTATGTTTTTGTCTGTGTTCAGATTTATAACCAGTATGCTAGTGCGATATGTGTACATTTTCTAGTTTGCTTTCCTGTAGTTCCACCGCGAAAGGGTGCTGCTTTCACTTACAGGCACGTTTTCTACAGTTAGAAAGTTTGGTCGATGGTCACTGCCACCAAGTTGTTCACCAACAATTTGTGTGATGTTCCAATACAGGTCTGGTGAGTGAAGAGCCAGATCAGGTGTAGTTGTAGTGTGCCATGGTCTTGAGTAGAAGGTATGTGGATCAGAAAGCTTGTTAATCTAGATAAATTTATTCTCACCCTGCCAGTCTTCCAGTCTCTCTCTTCTCTGGTCCATGTGATCAATAGCCCCAGTTCTGAGAGTGGCTGTTGAAATCGCCACACATAATCATATTTGTTTCCTTTTCATGGCAGTGTGTCCAGTTTCTGTTGGCGGTCACATGGACAGTAGTAATTGATCAGAAGTAGGTCTGTATTCTCTGTCTTAATTTCAAGTGTATGATTCTCGGTCCCTCCACGTAATCTTCCCCTACTGTTTCTCCTCCACCGCTTCTTCTTCTTCTTCTTCTTCTTCTTCTTCTTCTTCTTCTTCTTCTTCTTCTTCTTCTTCTTCTTCTTCTTCTTCTTCTTCTTCTTCTTCTTCTTCTTATTCTTATTCTTTTAGTATTATTATTATTATTATTATCTTGGCTTTCCCTCCACCTCCTCCTGCTCGTCTTCATCTACCTATGATACAGCCCCTCCCCTCTCTCTACACTCTAGAGGGCCTCACACTGTATAGAACTACCACTATGTTTTAATCAGGTTGTTAACACATAAAATTGCATGCGTCTGCTTACTCCAGCGCACACACCTGCGTTATTAAACTACGGTTTGCCTATCTCCGAGTTATTTCCTTTCGCGCAGTTTCACACTGATAGGAGTAGCAGTTCTTTGGTCCTTGTGTGGCCACCACGGAAATGGTGTTAACATTGACAGTAAGTGACGAGTGTGACTGATTGTGTGGGTGCGTGTGTAGGAGTATAATTCATTGGGAAACATTTGAGACTGTAGAAATAAAAGAAGAGGTCTCAAGAATCCATGCTGGTCGTTTATTTGTACATTTGATTGTTATGAAATTCATTGCATTCTTGGCAGTCAAGGTAGAAAACCAAAAATGCAACCCATGCAAAGATTCATTCAGATTATTCTCAGTATCTGGTATTTCCACTGATTGCTTGCAAACAAACTTGGCAGCGGTTCCGCATGGAAGGCACAAATCTCTGAAGGACATCCCGGGGAATCAAGTCCCGTTCACATCTAAGAGCAACTTCGAGCTGTTGCAGATTAGCTGCAGAACCTTGCCTGTAGACTCTTTGTTCAAGCTCATCCTACAGATGTTCAATGGGGGACATGTCTGGTGATAGCGCAGGCCAATCAATCGTCGCAATGTTCTGTTACTATAGATATTGCTTAGTAATGCATGCGGTGTGCGCACGTACGTTATCCTGCTGGAGAAGCTGCAAGTCGGAATACTTTGTGAGCGCAGGAGCAACCAATGCATCCAGAACCTCATCTCGATATGTCATAGCATTAATATGTCAATGGAAGACGTAAAGAGGCAAGCTATGGTGAAAACTGAATCATCCCCAAGTGTGAATACTGCCACGTCCAAATCGGTTGTCCTGGCGAACACGGCAATCTGTAGAGCGCTCTCCACACCGTCGCAAAACCAGCATGAGTCTATCATTAAAGGACATATTTAATCTGCTCTCGTCTGTAAATTGGGCAGCATTCCTCTACAGTCTAATCAATCTGACATGGTGCTCTGCCCATTGCAGGTGCTGCTGACGATGTTTGTGGGTCGAGTTTGGCCCAACATAAGGTGGTCTTACAGCACGTGCTGCATCTCTGAGTCATCGTATGACTGTATTCATGAGACTTGCCCACGTCTACTCACTATTGCGGTTGCTGTTTGACTAGCGGAGAAAAAACGATTCCTTAGGTGACTCAGCACAATATGTCGATCTTGCGCAGGGGTAGTAACTCGTGGTAGACCACTCCGAAGTCTATCCCAGGCAGTGCCAATGGTTGTGTGACGTTGAGACGTACAATAGTTGTGTGACGTTGAGACGTACAATAGTGCTGTTGTGGCAATTCATCCTTCTGGCAATGACCACCGAGCTCGTTCCTGTCTCCAACATACCAATGGCTCGTTGGCGTTTGTTTTCAGATTGTCGTGGCATTTCAAGCACATGTACTGGATGTTTTGTCTCAAATGCCTTTTCATGCCGAGTATACTGCCACAACGCGTACACATTTTCAATGTTATATCTGTTAGAAATCGTGCTGTACGTGTAACTTTCATTGTTTTCATGTAGTCTGTACACAAACCCGTGGGTTGAATCGTGCATTTTCCATTCCAGCAGCCATTCACTCTCTACCTCATGACAAACATGGGGAAACCCATTCCCGCACTTTTTTTTTTTTTTCAACTTCTCGGCATCAGTTTATATAATAGTTGTGCCTTGTAATGTGCTTCAGTATTTATTCTTTAACAAAAAAAAAAGTTAGTTGCATATTCTGTAACGGACGTCACAGTCAGCCCATGCTAATTGGCTGTTTGTGATTTCTTGGTAAGTTTACGTTCAGAAGTTTGCCATTGATTTCTTAACAACCAGCAGTCATACTAGCGAATGAAAACCAGCGCAAAGCGGTCGGCTTCCAAATCGAATGGAAATTTATAAAATAATACTTGTTCATTTGACTGTGCACCATGTTTAGTCCACACCTACATTTTGTTTGGCAGTGAAACAGTTAAAACCAAATCAAGTCCAGTAACAACGACCCGATGTACGCTTGTGAAGTGTTCAGACCATCATAGTTGTAGGTCGGTGTGTACGAAGAAATATGTGGCCAGTCTTTCCCTGCAACCTGAATGTAACCTAGAGACTACATGTCATGGCAGGGTTAGATCAGGTCCTGAGCTTTTGTCGACAACTGGTCTAAGATAGAAGCTAAAACAGGCAGGCAGTTAGAGCATTGCTTTGCTGATCCGGCAGCTTCTGCAGCTTGCCTTGTTCCAGATGTAGAGGTGTTACCTTTCCTCTGGAGTAAACTAGGCAGGCCGAGAGAGGGATCATGCTGCATGGGCAACACATGGTCTCTAAATTCAGCCCAGACTTTGTGTTATGGAGAAGTATAACTACAGTTTACACACTATCGTATATCCAGACGGCAAGGTGCCAGTCAGATGTGGATAATGTCGGAGTTTGACACTGCTAGCGTGGGGTTGGTGCAAATATACTATTTATTATCTGTAGTTTTGCGGACATTGATAAATTTGGATATTTCAGATCAAGGTAACGTGTATAAATACAGGGTGTATTTTTAATGACAGTGCAGTGTTTGAAAATGTTGCCAGTCCAAATTTTGCATTTGCCTATTATATTGCATCAACTTTATAGAGGGTTAATACAAAATCTGGACTGGCAATATTTTCAAACACTGCACGATACAGCCTCTATTCTACGACTGCATGTTAGACCTATTATAATTTGGTGAATTGGGGGATCAGCATGGCGGAATGGATAAGAGCGCTTGTTCATAAACATCCGATGTGCTGATGCCGAGGTAGCGGGTTTGACCCCTTCACGGTCAGTTGGACTAAAATATTGACTTCTTGTCCTTGACTTTGGTACATAAATTACAAGTAGCTCAGAAGTCGGAGTGGGTTCGCCTGATGGAGAGAGATATTGGTAATATGAAATGATGATATATGTAATAGGAAATGCTAATCCACACGCACAAATCAGTCCAGTGATTAGAAGTAGTAGCACGTGTATGGACTATGCTTGAGTTCAAAGCACAAAATGTGAATTACCTTACACTGTTTCGACAAGCCTGTCGCTTTGTACACCCGACCTGAATAAGATTTGTTTGTGGTTTGTTTGTGTAGCCTTTAACTGTCAACAGTCTACCAACAAGGTTTATGTCTCACTTCGTCTAGTTCCTATACCTGAATCTGTCCGACATGGCAGACCCTACCAGTGGCTGTGTTACCGTCGGAACAGCTCTTGGGGTCATAGGGGGTGAATGTAATCTGAAAAAGTAAAGAACAAATTTCTCATTTTGTCGATGTAGTCACCACTGCGTTCAATGCAAGTTCTCAAACCGACGATAAAGTGCTTGGGTTCCTATAGAAAAAATCAACTCTGGGTGGCAATCTTTAAACTGTCCATATGACGTCACCATGTTCGTCTGTACCGTGGTGTCACGTGCTTAGCTCTCTAGACATCCTCAACAACAATTTTCACAGGTTACAAGACCATGGCATGGTTATTGTAATTTCTATCACACTTTAAAGGTTTTCATTTAAAGCCCCTTCGTAATATAGGGGTAAATTTGAGTATTCTTAAAAGCGTGAATCAGTACAACTATCTGGGAACAGACATAACGTTTGATAGGAGGTACCTTGAAGAGATCTGAACAAGAACCGCTATGGCAAAGGTAGCCTTTTGCGAAACATATCCCGAACCCCAACACACACACACACACACACTTCCTCCACCCATCCCCCAACCTACACACACTCACCCACCCAAACACCCTCCACCCACCCACCCCCAGTCACCCATCCCCCAATCACACATCCCTTAACCACACACCCCCACCCACACACATACTCACCCACACAGGCACACATCTCCCCACCCACACACACATCTCTCCACCCAACAATCACAATATTATCACAAACATCAGAAATAAGCAGTCATCATTTTCTTGCTACACTGTGCAACATATTTAGCATCTGTGAGACCGTGCAATAACTTTTTTTTTTTCTAAATATTTTGCCCATAATGCACATTGTGTGCAATAATCCTTGTCCTTTAACGTTAGAAATAGAGTTCTTGCATGTTACACAGATCCAATTTTAACCTACGGCTGTGAATCTTGGATAATTGGTAAACAGG
Organism: Cepaea hortensis; assembly: GCA_963921405.1. Classification (NCBI taxonomy): domain Eukaryota; kingdom Metazoa; phylum Mollusca; class Gastropoda; order Stylommatophora; family Helicidae; genus Cepaea; species Cepaea hortensis. The sequence continues at coordinate 493,198,061 of OY992876.1, read as the reverse complement.
TGAAAAAATCCCGGGAAGCCTTGCAGATGTGGTTTTTTAGAAGAACGCTTAAAATTAATTGGACAGTCAAAATGAGCAATTCTGACATTTTGAGGGAACATAGGTCGCAAAGACAACTTATCACAAATATCAGAAAGCAACAGTCATCATTTTCTGGCTACATTTTGAGAAGACAAAAACTAGAACCTATTGTGACAACTGGAAAGATTTGTGGAAATAGAGATTGAGGAAGACAGCTTGAGAGAATTATTGACCGTCTTGTGTCATTGCACGGATGGGAGTCAACACACGGAGATCGCAATTTGTGGAGGTGTGTGATCGCCTACGCCAGCCAACAAGGCACTGGATGATGATGATGGCATGCATCGAGAGGTGAAATACATTGTTTGATTTCGCAGTCACGCATGACACCTTGATACGAGGGGGATTCAAATGAAAACTGTAAAAGTGTGATAGAAATTACAGCAACCATGTTATTGTTTTGTAACCTGTCGGTATTGTTGTTAAAGATGTCAAAAGTGTTTAGCACGTGATATCACGGTACAGACGAACACGCTGACGTCACACTTTCAGTATAATCGTAAGTAAATAAATAACCCGTATTCACGCTTTAAGGCAACTTGTGCAGATAGAGTATGCTGTTGTTGTACACTGCGAACAACTTATCATCCTCATGATCATGTGCCATAAGATAAGCTTGGACGGTCATGTTTCACCATCTCACACGATCACCAGAGTCGTGGATCAGCTCAGTGTTCTTATCTATACCATATCACGTATCCAAGCCATCCAGGTATTTACTTCTCTGCCTTCCCCATGTCCTTGTCCCCTCAATCTTGCTAGTTGTCACTAAGTTCTCCAATTTATTTCTTCTAATAACGTGTCCAACTAGTGAACAACCAGAGGAAGCTTTAAATTGTAAGAAAACTATAACGATAACGACATTTATTAAGATGAGTTGGTCCTCGTATGACACACATTAATAACGTCGATCGACATCTGTCAGGCCACAAGGTCCGCTTGCTCTCTTTAAGCGGCAACATTGGGGGCGGGGGGAGGGGGAGAAGGATGCTTATGGATTACTTGATTGATTGACTGATTGATTGACTGATTATTGGTTGATTTATTGATTTGTTGGTTAACTGGTCGACTGATTTAGTGATTTACTTATTGATTGATCGATTGATTGATTGATTTATTGATTGATTGATTGATTGATCTATCGATCGATCGATCGATCGATCGACTAAAGATGGCTGCAGTGAAAATGGAAAATAACATCACAAGATTGATTGCGGGAAACATTGATCGACATTTCTCTCTGGGAATTCGGTCTGAGAACTTACCACAGAAGCTTAGTTTAGTTTAGTTTAGTTTAGTTTAGTTTAGTTTAGTCGTTGGATCAACATCACGGCACACGGGTTTAACCCATAGCCATAAACAATGTGCACGATTTATTGCCTGGCATATTTCGCTGCATCTCTTTACGTGCATACTGCAGAGTTATATAATGATTGCTACCTTGCTGTTTTGACAGATGATAGTTTGTCAAATGGAGTTATACCTCCCCATAGCACAAAGCATGGGCTGAATTTAGAGGTCATATGTTGCCCACGCAGCATGATACCTCTCTCCTCTTTTGTGCCTTGTATATCTTGTCGGCTTTCCTTCTGGGTAATGGCCTGGAGTACTACTGCCACCTTGCCTTCTTGACTGACGATAGTTTGTTATATCGTGCTTCAAACAGGGCATGATAACTACAACCCATGACCGTAGACCAGTGATGGGGTTATACCTCCCCATAGCACAAAGCCTGGGCTGAATTGAAGAGACCATTTGTTGCCCATGCAGAATAATCCTCTCTCGGCTTGTCTAGTTTACTCCAGAGGAAAGGTAACATCAACACATCTGGAACAAGACCAGCTGCAGAAACTACCGGATCAGGAAAGCAATGCTCTAACTGTCCGCCTATCGGAGCTTCCATCCTAGACCTGTTGCCAACCAAAATGTAGGGTCTATTCTACCCTGTCACATTTAGTCTTTAGGTTGCATTTCATCGCACTAGGATCATTCTTGTACCCTCCCAGTTGCTCTTCTCCGTCCGAAGCCGTTGGCACAATGTGGGGTGTGGGTTTGGTCAGCGCTGCCCTACATTCGGCGCTAACAGATAGCAGGGAGTACCGTCTACTGGCATTCGGTAGTTCAGTCATATCTGACTAAGAGCTGACATACTGGGTTGGGGTATGTTGACAACGAAAGACTTAAATCCTGCGGGAATTCCCACCGTAGCCCCAATTCCAGTAATTATGTTTGTGCTGTGTTGAATCAACACTTGGTTACAGTCGGATATGTTTCTCCTCAGATATGATGTCCTAGTATCGGTTTTTGCACACCCGCTGCTCTTTTTGGCTTGAAGATAGAAAGGCGGGTTCTGCAATACAGTTCATAAATAAACATACATGAAAAGTGTGTATTTCTAATGACTGTTCAGTGTTTGAAAATATTGCTTTGTTTTCACTCTCTGTATTCACTCTCTGTAAAGTTCATAACATAATAGGTAAATACAAAACTTGGACCGGCAATATTTGCAAACACCGCACAATCATTAAAAATACATTTGAATAACGAAGACACAAACAATAGATTGCACGATTTATTGCCTGGCATATTTCGCTGCATCTCGTCAGGTACATACTGCAGAAATCACACAACTTACGTGAATTAACTAGATAAATCCTTCAAACTGAAATATACACAAGTTCGCACAGTAATGTCGATTGTCTACCACGGTAATTTTAAACTGACTAACATGTCTTTCTGCTTACACAAGGACGGCTTACGAAGGTTGATTAGTATAGCTTCAGCAAACTTTAACAATCGACTACTTTGTGTGTTGAACAACACACGGAAGGCACTGTCTCTTTCAACCACGTGACCACTCTCGAGCACATGTCTCCCGACCGTGAAGCCAGACTTTTCCGGTGTGTCGGCCTGCCTAGGCTACCATCTTCTGTGTGTCCTTCTTCTTGTCCAACCAATTCGGAATATGTTCCGAAACCCTGCAATGTAACTGTCGCTCAGTTCTGCCTATGTAGATGGCCTCGCATCTGCATGTAAATTGGTAAATACAATTTCATTTGGCGTAAAAAGCTACAGGTTCTTTTACTGCTGGGACTGGGATCGGTGTGTTTCTGTACCTGATGACTAGAGCTGCAGCACAGAATGTTCGCTCGACTGCTGTGGTGAGCCGGTCCCGCAGACGTTGCATTACGTCATCTCCTCGGAAGGTTAGCTGGATGAATACTTTGAGTTTAGGTACTGTAGTTACTTCAGGTTTCGGTTTGGGCTGTTGGCAGTGGCGCTTTATAAATCCTGTGGAGTACCCATTTAGGTTTAAGGCATTCTTCAGAGTTTTAAATTCCTCTGTCAGTGTGTCCTGGGTGCATATCTTCCTAGCACGGTCAAACAGGGTCCGTACTAAGCCCCGTTTGTACTGGACAGGTGCGAAGCTCTAAAAATTTAAGTATTGGCCAGTCCATGTTTCTTTGCGGTACACCGATCTTTGAATTGTGCCATCTGCTCTACGTCTCATTAGGATATCTAGAAACTGCAAACTTCGTTGTGTTCGTGTTCCATAGATAAAGAGATGTTTATATGTGTCTCGTTCATTGTGGCCTGGAACGACGTTGCTTGTAGCTCGTCTGTGGTGATAATTAGTATATCGTTCACATAACGACGGTAAAAGGCCAAGTTATTGATTTCTGAGGATCTCTTTTCTTCTAAGTATGCCATGAAGATGTCCGCTAGAATAGGTCCAAGTGGGCTCCCCATGGCCACTCCGTCAATTTGGCGATATGACTTGTTTAGAAAGTTGAATTGTATGTTGGCAGTCATCATCATCATCAAGTGCCGTGCCGGCTGGCGTAGGCGTTCATGGCTCTCCATAGATCTCGGTCTTTGGTTTTCTGGATCAACTCTGGTGCTGATATTCCTCCATGCCACCGTCTCAATCCATCCAGCATCACTTCTCTTGGTCTACCTCTGCCTCTCTTCCCCTCGATCTTTCCAGTTGTTACGATGTTCTCCAATGCCTCTCTTCTCATCACGTGACCGAAGAAAGATGTTTGTCTCTGTTTTATTGTTGTATATAATGTTCTAGTTTCATTAGCCTGTTTCAGGCAGTCGTCGTTAGTTACTCTGGCAGTACATAATTTTAATAGCCTCTCTAGAATAGCTGATGGTATGCCTAGTTTTAGTTGTTTGTCTCTAATGCGTTCGCTTATTATATTCACGGTCTCATCTAAGGGAACGTTGGTGAATAAAGAGGCTATATCCATGGATGCCATGTGTTTGTTGTTTATGTCCATAGTATCCAATAATTCCACCAGTTGCGAATGTATCCCTGAGTGTTCTTGTTCTTGGATCGAAGGACTGTCGTACTGGCTTTAAAATTTCAGCTAGCCATCTCGCCATTCTGTGTTGTGCCGAGTTAACCATGGAAAGGATCGGTCTTAGTGGGATGCCGGGCTTATGAAGTTTGGGTAGACCGTACATCTGAGGTGTTTGGGAGCCACGCGGTGTGAGCGTTTTTGCAGTGGCCTCACTGATGAGTCCTGCATTTACAAGTGACTGGATTTCTTTCCTCATTTTTGCATCCAGGTCCTCCGACTTGTTGACTGTTTGCTCTACTCTGAATTTAGATGCGTCTGATAATATATCATCCATTTTTCTCTGGTAGTCTGATATGTCCATCAGTACTGCACCACTCCCTTTGTCAGGTTTCAATATTACAAGGGTTTTGTTGGCCTTTAACGCTTTTAAGGCAGTAAGGTGTTCGTTGGTCAGCGGACATGTCTGTTTAGAGGGGGTTGTGCGATACTGGTGTTCTAAATCTACCAGTTTGGCCTTCAGCCACCCGACTGACTCAGCAGAAGTAGGTGATAACTTGGAGACTTGATCAAACAACATTTCAAATTGTGCTTGCGACTCAACACGGTTAATGTGTTTGGGCTTTATGCAGAATTTTAATCCGTATGCAAGGGCCTCCGTTTCCAGGAACACTCAGGGATACATTCGAACTGGTGGAATTATTGGATACTATGGACATAAACAATAAACACATGGCATGCATGGATATTGCCTCTTTATTCACCAACGTTCCATTAGATGAGACCGTGAATATAATAAACGAACGCATTAGAGACAAACAACTAAAACTAGGCATACCATCAGCTATTCTAGAGAGGCTATTAAAATTATGTACTGCCAACATACAATTCAACTTTCTAAACAAGTCATATCTCTTTATCTATGGAACACGAACACAACGAAGCGTTGCCGTTTCTAGATATCCTAATGAGACGTAGAGCAGATGGCACAATTGAAAGATCGATGACCGCAAAGAAACATGGACTGGCCAATACTTACATTTTCAGAGCTTCGCGCCTGTCCAGTACAAACGGGGCTTAGTACGGATCCTGTTTGACCGTGCTAGGAAGATATGCACCCAGGACACACTGACAGAGGAATTTAAAACTCTGAAGAATGCCTTAAACCTGAATGGGTACTCCACAGGATTTATAAAGCGCCACTGCCAACAGCCCAAACCGAAACCTGAAGTAACTGCAGTACCTAAACTCAAAGTATTCATCTAGCTAACCTTCCGAGGAGATGACGTAATGCAACGTCTGCGGGACCGGCTCACCACAGCAGTCGAGCGAACATTCTGTGCTGCAGCTCTAGTCATCAGGTACAGAAACACACCGATCCCAGTCCCAGCAGTAAAAGAACCTGTAGCTTTGTGCGCCAAATCAAATTGTATTTACCAATTTACATGCAGATGCGAGGCCATCTACATAGGCAGAACTGAGCGACAGTTACATTGCAGGGTTTCGGAACATATTCCGAATTGGTTGGACAAGAAGAAGGACACACAGAAGATGGTAGCCTAGGCAGGCCGACACACCGGAAAAGTCTTGCTTCATCGGTCGGGAGACATGTGCTCGAGAGTGGTCACGTGGTTGAAAGAGACGGTGCCTTCCGTGTGTTGTTCAACACACAAAGTAGTCGATTGTTAAAGTTTGCTGAAGCTATACTAATCAACCTTCGTAAGCCGTCCTTGTGTATGCAGAAAGACATGTTAGTCAGTTTAAAATTACCGTGGTAGACAATCGACATTACTGTGCGAACATGTGTATATTTCAGTTTGAAGGATTTATCTAGTTAATTCACGTAAGTTGTGTGATTTCTGCAGTATGTACCTATCGAGATGCAGCGAAATATGCCAGGAAATAAATCGTGCAATCTATTGTTTGTGTCTTCGTTATTCAAATTCATCACTGGAAAACATTGTTTTGAATTAAAAATACACCCTGTATTTCTGCAATACAGTTCATAACATAAATAAACATACATGTATTGTTTGACACTCATAGAAGTAGAGGAAAGAAGTAGAGACATGTGTTCCTGCAGCGAGGCGCTGTTATCATTTAGATTTTAGAGGTGTCGGTGACTACAGCTTTCAATGTGCATGTTGTCTTGTGCGTCTTCCGGTTTCTACTTCTTTCTGTTCTGCTATTTCTATGAGCCCCAAACACTACATGTCTGTTTATTTATGAATTGCCTTAGTGGCCATAAAGTTTCCCCAATTGATATTTATCTCCAATACAGCACCAGTGATGATGGTACCTTCGTTCGGGCTGGGGGAACTAGTGGACACCTTCCTCACTTCCATGGATGCAAGAACATTTCAGAGCCCAGATTACACGGAAGGAAATGCACAAACCTTCTGAGTTCTATATCAGTAATTAACTGGTTAAGTGCCATGGGAAGATCATTTGTATAAAGCGACTTCCCATAACTGCCATGTCTGCTACCATATTAACAGCTGTTAAACTAGATTACGCAACCACATGTATACAAAATTCCAGATTGGTGAATCAGCCATGTGCACTTATGGATTGGCATCGCAGACAGCAGAGCACATACTCCAAGACTGCCCAAGTTACAACGTGTCTAGGAAAACCTTCTGGCCTAGAGAGACGACAGTGGAAGATAAACTCTATTGACCGCTGAGTGAACTAAACAATACAGTTGAATTCATACAAGAGACAGCATTGCAGTTATAGACATATTTCAAGCGAACGAATGAAGAACAACAACAACTGTTAAACCATTTTCCGTCATCCATTTTTGTTTGGTCCCAACCTACTTTTTGTTTAGCACTGAATCTGTTAATGAAGACAACTGACAATGGAACAAGCACATCTGACACTCTAATAAATAATAATGCTTTTATTTCTGTATCACAGAGCCGGGAAATGAGGTCTGTGCGGGTGTACTGGGCTAAGTTTGTGGTCATCTCCGTGTGTCTGGTTGCCATAACTGTGATATCAACGATGTATTTCACCTCCCGATGCTCAACCTCACAAATGCTAAACATGGGCAATGGGCTGCAGACGCGAGAGTATGAAGTAGGTAAGTATACATCAAACGTTGTTGTCTTGTTGTCCCTAGTAACACACCATGAGTCATTGGCTATTCTCCAGATATACGAGGGTGCTTCAAACGACAACCTTAAATGTGTGTGTGTGTGTGGGGGGTGTGTGTGTGTGTGTGTGTGTGTGTGTGTGTGTGTGTGTGTGTGTGTGTGTGTGTGAATATATTCTGAAAAAGTAAGAAACAATTGTATTATTGTTCTATGTAGTCAGCACTGCGTTCAATGCAAGTCTAGAGCCGATAAAGTTCTTGGATTCCTGTAGGAAAAAAAATCTTGACCACGTGTGTAGCCACTCATGCACCAAATGTTGTGCCTCTTCACTGGACCGAAAAAATTCTGAAAACTACTCCACTCATGCACTTCCTGGACTGACAGCAGGCATCACCATATTGGACCATCATTCGCCGATGCATTTCTATAGATTGGTTGATAAAAAAGAAAGAAAACGGATAACAGAACGCTGCACCTTTTTGATGCATGGAAAACGTGGGCTGTCATCTTTAAACTGTCATTATGACGTCACCGTATTCGTCTGCACCGCGATGTCGCGTGCTAAACACTCTTGAAATCTTTAACAACAATACCGACAGGTTACAAATAATGGCGTGGTTATTTGTAATTTCAATCACACTTTTAATGTTTTTATTTGAATCCCTCACATATCAAAGTGTCACGCATGACTGTGATATCAAACAATGTATTTCATCTCGCGATGCATGCCCTCATCATCATCCAGGGCTTTGCCGGCTGGCGTTGGCGATCATACACCTCCACAAATTGTGATCTCTGAAGGCATGGATGAATTCGAGTGTTGACTCCCATCCGTGCCATGCCACAAGACTGTCAAGAATTCTCTCAAGCTGTCTTCCTCAATCTCTATTTCCACAAATCTGTCCGGTTGTCACAACATGTTCTAGTTTGTGTCTTCTGAAAATGTAGCCAGAAAATGAATGATGACTGCTTCTTTCTGATGTTTATGATAAATTGTTTTTGCGACCTGTGTTCCCTCAAAATGTTCAGATTGCTCATTTTGGCTGTCCAGTTAATTTTCAACATTCTTCTATAAAACCACATCTCCAAGGCTACTCGGGATTGTTTCACCTGTTTACTAATTGTCGAAGATTCGCAGCCGAATGTTAAAATTGGTTCTGTGTAACATGCAAGAACTCCATTTCTAACGTTCAAGGAATGCACAACATGTGCATTATGTGCAAAATCTTTAGAAAAAGTATTATTGCACGGCCTAATAGATACTAAATATGGACAATGATCGGCAGACGCGAGAGTATGAATTAAATAAGTATGCATCAAACGTTGTTGTCTTGTCGTCCGTGGTAACACACTGTGAGTCACTATGAATATATATATATACTAGCTGACCCTGCCCGGCTTCGCCCAGTCCCTGGTGGGAAGCATCTCATTTAATTCATATAAGTAGTCATATAAGTTCCCGTTCCCGTTACCGACTATCTGTCTGTCTGTCTGTCTGTCTGTCTGTCTGACCCGGCCCGACATCGCCCAGCTCCTGGTGTGAAGCATCTCATTTAATTTATATAAGTAGTCATATAAGTTCCTGTTCCCGACTGTCTATCTGTCTGTCTGTCTGTCTATCTGTCTGCCTGACCCTGTCCGGCTTCATTAAATTCATACAACAAAAAAAAATGTAACTTAAAAGAACGTTCTACCACACACCATCCATTATTTTTAATGAAAACTCTTTCTAATCACCTGCATGACTACAGTAACTTCTTAAGCAAAAAAAGATGAGTTACAATGTTATGCATTGTGCATCATTTTTATGAAAACTTTGAAAATGCCTTACAGATTGTATCATTATTTATTATAACTCATATGCCGGTACATAACTATGGACAAAGAGTTTATAAATCTTTGAAAACGATGCCACAATATGAATATAAGTTATACAGAAAAGTTATGCCCCTTGAAATAACTTTTACAGAGTTAGGTCCCCTGAGATATATGAAATTATGATGAAAAATGAAAAATGAAATAATACTGAGTAAGCAGGCGATTTCACACTAACAAAATATCACAGTTGACAGCTCTGGAATGAAAGGAAGGCGTGTAGAAAATTTCATCTCAATCGGATGGGCCGTTCGCGAACAAATAAAGGACATACATACATACATACAGAGATACATAAATACGCACATCCTAATTTATATTTATAAATTTATAATTTAATGTTTATGCCCGCAATGCGAGTGTGGACGCCCAGAAGTGGCAGTGCTTAAGTGGCATATTAGGCCACGAGAGAAATGTTATTTTCTGTGGTGACTTCAACGCTAAAGGCAGATCATGGGGAAACACTTCCTCCAATACACAAGGGGAGGAGCTCGAGACTGCACTGGAAACCATCGACCTGGTTTGTATCAACAGTGGCTGTGTCACCAGGACAGCAAGCCGTCCAGGCGATGAGGACAGTGCTATTGATCTGGCGCTAGTTTCACCTTCACTCACTACAGTGTGTAGATGGGGTGTCCTAGGACACCATGGCAGCGACCACCACCCATGCAGCATATTGGTGGAGAAAGGCAGAACCAGGCAGCACAAGCTAAAGGTAAAGACGTTCCAGTATGACAGTACAGGGCAAGATGTGGTGAGTAAAATAAGACGTGACAAGCGCAGAACGTTTCAGGGCAGGAAGAAAAGGAAAAAAAGCTGGGAGCAGCCACCGTGGTGGAGTTTCGAGGTGGAGAAGGCTTGGGTGGATAAGCGTAGTGCTGTAAGGAGATGGCAAAATGCCAAGAAGAACAGAGCTGGTCATCCTAGTCCCTGCTTGCACTTAGAAAGAGAGATGCACACAAAAGTAAGCTATTTCAAAAAACTGGTCACGGTGGTTAAAAGCGAAAAATGGGCAGAGGTGTGTCAAAGAGTAAGCACAGACAAGTCATTGAAATTGTTCTGGCGACTACATAAAAGCATGAGTGGTGTAGTCAAGAATAAGAGCATTTCTGACTTCCAAGGTGCTGACCTCATCTGGCAGAGGACTGACGAGGACAAGGGCAAAGCCCTCTTTGAACGCTACCTTGAGCAGAGCAACCAGACAGACATGGGAGGCCGGAATCTGGCCAAGGAGGTCACCTCAGACAGATGCAAGGCCCAGAACACTTCGGATGAAGACACAGTGACAGTGCAAGAAATCAAGGCTGTGCTTCGACGATCAAAAAACAGTGCTCCAGGTCCTGATGGCATAAGATACGACGACATAAATAGGTGTACCGACAATGAGCTAGAGAAACTAGCAGACATGTACAACAACAGTATAGGGAGTGCTAGCATCAAGGAGGAATGGTTACACAGCTATCTGATTCCCTTGCCGAAGCCTGACAAAGACCACAAGAAAATTCAGGGATATCGAATTATAACCATGCAGAATACAATAGGCAAGCTGCTGGAGAAGGTAATTGCCAGGAAAATATCAAGCCAACTAGAGAGGCAAGGTGTTTTCCCACCTAACCTGGGTGGGTACCGTCCAAAAAGAGAAACCTGGACCAATGCAGCAGTCTTTGCCCATGATGTCTATGAAGGTTTCCACTCAGGCACTGAAACCGTTGCTGCAGCGATTGATCTTGAGGACGCATACAACAGAGTACCACTGGATTTTTTAATGTTTCAGCTTCTTGAACTAAACGTAAGTCCATTCCTCCTTAGTTGGATCGCTGCAGCTCTCTTCCAACGGAAAGTAGTTTTTAGATGTGGCAGTTGGACTTCGGAACCAACAACAATATATCCTGGCCTACCACAGGGATCACCATTATCTCCGGTACTGTTCAACGCCTACACAGTGAGAATCACCAGTGAGCAGATCACTGGACCTGGCAGGACATTGTCATATGCCGATGATGTTTTAGTGTATCGTCAGGGTAAAGATAGAGAGGAGGTTGCTGTGGAGCTACAAACCGAACTCAATCGCATAAGTACTTGGTGTGATGAAGCTGGGGCAATGGTCAACCCAACAAAGGCAACAGCGACTTGGTTCTCGTTGAATAATCATATTGTCAACAATCCAACACCAACTGTAATGCTGTGTTCAGAGACGGTGGAAAGAACGCAGGCAATGAATTACCTGGGGATACGGTTTGATCGAAGCCTTGCTTATAATGTGCACATAGACCAGGTGATAACAAAGGCCAAGCGGGGTTTGGCAGCGATGCGGGTGATGGCGGCAGCAAACTGTGAGCAGCGCCATCTATGTCTTCTGTACGAGGGGCTGGTCATGTCTGTTTTGGAGTATGCAATGGCAATCCTGACTGTCAGCCATAAGCAGATAGAAAGGATGGAAAGGATACAGAATGAAGCTATGCGCATTATTCTTGGATGTACAAGAGATACAGCATGCAGGGCGATGCGCTACCTTCTTGATTTTCCAACCATTGAAGAGAGAATGCAAGTTTGCAGGGCACGCGCCTACCTCAGAATTAACGCAAACACACAGCATCCACTGCATAGTGAAATTAGGAAGGTGAAGGGCAGCAGGTTAAAAAGAGGACGGTCGTGGATGGGTCAAGCCGAGGACATTCTTCAACAGGTGTGTTCACTTGAGGACTTAGAACCTGGCGAGGAGTGGGTGCAAGTGCCAACAGACTTCTGCACATCCTTTTCAGTTTGCATCCAACTAGATAGAAAATGCAGACAAGAAAATCCGGCTGCTGTTGAGGCTGAAGTACAAGCGTTGATTTTCGAGAATTCGCTAGACAGTGACGCGGTCATCTACACAGATGGGTCGGTCATCCGACATGTGAGAAGCTCATGGGCCTTTACAGCTCGGGCCGGAGGGAGAATTGTGAAGGAGGACTCTGGTGCTTTCACTGAAACCACAAGTAGCCTGACCATGGAAGTCATGGCAGTAAGTAAAGCAATAACATGGCTCGAGACACAGACATTCACTAGGGCTTGTTTCCTTAGCGACTCAATGAACATGATCAAGAGGATAGAGGAGGGGTCGATCCGAAGAGAATGGTTGCTGCCTCTGAAGCGGTCTCGGCTGGCAAAGATTAGTTTCATCTTCGTGCCAGGGCATGCGGGAGTACAAGGAAATGAGCGGGCTGACAAGCTCGCAGGTGAGGCTACTGTTGAGGGCGGACGCGCCATGGACCAGGCTGACATTCTGAATGCTCTACGAGAAGTGAGACTTTTGCAAGAACCAAGTGATGACTGTGAATCTACAACAATGGCCAGACTGCGAGAGCAGCAAATTAAAAGAGGGGTGGCCAAACAAGAACACTACGCAGGAAGCCAAAGAAGATTGATAAACCAACACAGAACTGGCGTCGTTAGCCGCTACACGCTGCGGGATTTGCTGAGGAGGGGATCCGAGCACTTATGGACTGAATGGTCCGATGTGCAACGAGGATGATCTGTCGACTAACTAACTAACTATCCTAATTTATATATAAGATATAATTCACGGAAGTCTACACTTAGTCCAGGGATGTTTAGCTCTTCTCTTTGGTAACATCTATATATATATAAAAGGCGATGTATGTATGTCCGTTTTTTATGCGTTCGATAACGGTCCATCCGATTGAGATGAAATTTTCTACATGTTTTCTTTTCATTCCCGTGCAGCCAACTGTCATAGTTTGTTAGTGTACAATCAGCTATTTACTTACTAAAATTTAATATTTTAATATCTTATTCATTTATATATATATATATATATATATATATATATATATATATATATATATATATATATATATATATATATATATATATATATATATATATATAGCGATGGGACTTAACTTAAGAAAAGTTATTTTAAGGGGCATAACTTTTAATAGCATAGCTATATAATTTATATATAGATTGTTGCATTGTTTTCAAAGATTTATAAACACTTTGTCTACAGTTATTTACAGGCATATGAGTTATAATAAATAATGATATAATCTTTAAGGCATTTTCATAGTTTTCATAAAAATAATGCATCTATTTAAATAGTGAAAATTTTCTAACTCATCTTTTTATGTTTAAAGACGTTATCTACAGTCATGTAGGTGATTAAAAACAGTTTTCATTAAAAATAATGGATGGTGTGTGGAAGGACATTCTGAAGTTAATTTTGTTTTGTTATATGAATTTAATGAGACGCTCCCCGCCAGAAGCTGGGCGAAGCCGCGCCGGGTCAGATAGATAGACAGACAGATAGATAGTCGGGAACGGGAGCTTATATGACTACTTATATGAATTAAATGAGAAGCTCCCCACCAGGGGCTGGGTGAAGCCGGACCGGGTCAGACAGACAGACAAAATTTAGTCGGGAACGGGATCTTATATGACTACTTATATGATTTAAATTAGATGCTCCCCACCAGGGACTGGGTGAAGCCGGGCCGGGTCAGACAGACAGGCAGACAGACAGATAGTCGGGAACGGGAACGGGAGCTTATATGACTACTTATATGAATTAAATGAGATACTCCCCACCAGGAGCCGGGCGAAGCCGGGCCGGGTCAGACAGACAGACAGACAGACAGACAGACAGACAGACAGACAGACAGACAGACAGACAGACAGACAGACAGGTAGGTAGGTAGGTAGGTAGGTAGGTAGGTAGGTAGGTAGGTAGGTAGGTAGGTAGGTAGGTAGGTAGATAGATAGATAGATAGATAGATAGATAGATAGATAGATAGATAGATAGATAGATAGAAATCAAATCAAATCAAATCAACTTTATTAGGGTCACAAATTGGGCGCGCAGGCCCGTCTTACATTCGGCCCTTCCAATCACTCGTCTTTCGTTCATCATGAGCATTATACATTTACATAGGAAGAAAAATAAACATTGTGAAATGAATGTTGTAAACATAAACAAGGCTAATTACCATGTTATGAGGCCCATCTCCCACCTATCCATACATCACCCCACCCACACACACATCCCCACCTACCCACACACACGCGCACCAAGGGACACATACACACCCCACCTACCCACAAACACGCACACCAAGGGACACATACACACCCCACTTACCCACAAACACGCACACCAAGGGACACATACATACCCCACCAACCGACCCATCCCCCTCCCGCACATCCCCCACCCGCACACACTGCCCTCACCTGATCCCCCAACCAAAACACACTCGCCACCCACAAACATTCCCCCACCAACCCACACATCCCACGCCCATCCACATACACATCCTAACCCACACATCCTCTCCCCACCCACACCTCAAACCACCCATCCCCCAGCCACATCTCTATCGACAACATATTCCCCACCCATGCACACAATCCCCCACCAACCCACACATCGCACATCCACTCACACATCCCCAAACCACACACACACATCCCCACCAACTAACATGTCCCCCCCCCCACACACACACACATCTCCCTAACCACCCATACATCCCCAATCCACTCACACACACCCCACCACCCACACATACAACTTCCACCCACCCACACAGATGGATGGATAGATAAATAGATAGATAGATAGATAGATAGATAGATAGATAGATAGGTAGATAGATAGATAGATAGATAGATAGATAGATAGATAGATAGATAGATAGATAGATAGATAGATAGATAGATAGATAGATGGATGGATGGATAGATAGATAGATAGATAGATAGATAGATAGATAGATAGATAGATAGATAGATAGATAGATAGATAGATAGATAGATAGATAGATAGATAGATAGATAGATAGATAGATAGATAGATAGATAGATAGATAGATAGATAGATAGATAGATAGATAGATAGATAGATAGATAGATAGATAGATAGATAGATAGATAGATAGATAGATAGATAGATAGATAGATAGATAGATAGATAGATAGATAGATAGATAGATAGATAGATAGATAGATAGATAGATAGATAGATAGATAGATAGATAGAACGAACGAACGAACAAACTTTATTTTCAAAGGGTTAAGAATTGGGCACGCAGGCCCGTCTAACATTCTGCCCTTCTATCACTCTCTTTCATACATTATTTCATTCACACATCATTCAAGGCTAACAAAGAACAGTAACAATATAAAAGATATGCATTATAAAGGCATGGGCAAAATGCAAACATCAAAACTACACGACACAGTAATATTAGATAATGGTCTGACACTTGTTATTAGCCGTGTGGAATATACTGGCCTACAAAAAGGTGATTGGCTGTTATACTAGGGTTTTGTTATTATTATTATTATCTCAATTATTAAGGGGGAAGGTAATCCGTATTGAGATAGTGTTCGAATAATTTGCGATTATATGAATAGGGATTGGTGATGTCTTTGATTTCTTGTGGAAGATTGTTCCACAGCTGAGCTGCAGAGTACGTTAAGCTTGTTTTGTATAAGTCAATCCTAGGCTTCGGAATGTGTAATATATTTAAACGTTTACTGTCTCTAGCATTATATTTAAACAAAGGCCAAAGGTAATTTGGGGCATTCCGATGCAGGATTTTGTGAATTAGTTTAGCTTTATTGAAAAGCAGGCGTTTGCGGAATGGTAGTAACTGAAGGCGTTTATACAGGCTAGGATTGTCAGATAAATGTTTGCTATAAATTAGACTCATGGCCCGTTTCTGTAGTGAGTAAAGTCGCTTGGTGTTTGAATTAGAACAACCGTCCCAGATTGTAGAGCAGTAGTCAAAGTGTGTCTGTATATGAGAAGTATAGAATAGTTTCCTTGTGTCCTCATCAAGGAAGTTTTTAATCTTGGCGAGTTGATAGACTTTTTTCGCTGTTTGTTTAATGAGCTCTTGAACATGGGAATTAAAGGTTAGATTTCTATCAATGATTAGGCCTAATGTTTTGTGCTCAATTACACTTTCTACTGGAAAGATAGATAGATCTATCTATCTATCTAGATAGATAGATAGATAGATAGATAGATAGATAGATAGATAGATAGATAGATAGATAGATAGATAGATAGATAGATAGATAGATAGATAGATAGATAGATAGATAGATAGATAGATAGATAGATAGATAGATAGATAGATAGATAGATAGATAGATAGATAGATAGATAGATAGATAGATAGATAGATAGATAGATAGATAGATAGATAGATAGATAGATAGATAGATAGATAGATAGATAGATAGATAGATAGATAGATAGATAGATAGATAGATAGATAGATAGATAGATAGATAGATAGATAGATAGATAGATAGATAGATAGATAGATAGATAGATAGATAGATAGATAGATAGTTAGATAGATAGATAGATAGATAGATAGATAGATAGATAGATAGATAAATAGATAGATAGATAGATAGATAGATAGATAGATAGATAGATAGATAGATAGATAGATAGATAGATAGATAGATAGATAGATAGATAGATAGATAGATAGATAGATAGATAGATCCCCGCCAGAAGCTGGGCGAAGCCGGGCCGGATCAGCTAGTTTATAATAAAAGGCTGATATGTCCTTTTAATTAGATTTGTCAAACACCTCAGATTTGCAACCATACGTTGCCACAAAAATTACACATGTTCTTTTAAGCTTTTTTATTCTTCGCTCGCATTGAACTCTAGCGGAGTCAACACTGGACTTATTTTGCGTATGGATTAGCTTTCCTTATTAGGAGCGTACCTCGCCATCATGCAAACCCACTCTGACTTCAGAAGTACTTGTAATTTACATCCCCAAATCAAAGACAAGAAGTCAACATGTTAGTTCAACTGATCGGTGTAGGGGTTTAACATGCTACCTTGCCATCAGCACACCAGAAGCGAGCGAACGCCAGAACAAAATATTTAAAAAAGACACTAGACAGCAGACAATGCCCAATTTAATTTCTTTTATTCGTAATATTAAACACCAGACACGGGTAATGTACACTATAGTTTATTTATTCGTTATATTAAACACCAGACACGGGTAATGTACACTATAGTTTATTTATTCGTAATATTAAACACCAGACACGGGTAATGTACACTATAGTTTCTTTATTCGTTATATTAAACATGTCCATTTTACAGGACATCGCGGTCAACACCAACATTTTACTGCTGTTGTTGATGTCTTGGCAAGTTTACGTTCAGTAGTTCGCCATTACGTTCTGGACGACCGGCTCCCATACCAGCTCGTTAAAATCCGGCGCAACGCGGTCTGCTGCCAAACCGGCCGCAGCTGTATTTCGAATGCGGGTAAGCGGCCTATGAATGGCGTCCGTAAGCCTTTAGCCACGAAGCCGGCATATTAAACACTAGGCACAGGTAATGTCCACAGTAAGGTTTTTGTTCGTTATATTAAACACTAGACACAAGTAATACCCACGGTAATTTCTTTATTCCCTATATTAAACACTAGACATGGGTAATGTCTAATATATTTTCATTATTCGCTATATAAAAACACTAGACACAAGTAATGTCCACTATAGTTCCGTTATTCGCAATATTAAACATTGGACAGCAGTAATGTCCAATTTGGTTCCATTATTCGAGATATTTACACCAGACGGCACGTAATGTCAGCTTTGGTTGTCCTGTGTCCAGGTTCTAAGTTTGACCAGGCGGAGCCTAACTTTCCAGAAGGTTTCCTACCAGAATCGCCACCTCCTAGACAAACCACCAATGAGAAAAACGACGTGATCATGATACGTTGGCCTAAACTACGCGACCTGGACCCGCAGCCGGGCGGTTGGCCTGTTGATGAGGCTGCTGAAGCGCTCAATTTTAAAGGTAGGTCATCTGTCTTCCCCTTATATACTTAACTGATTCAGTGACAACGGATAATATATCGCGAAATGTGACCTATTTGGACAGAAGGGCGATATATCGATTTACTAAGGTCATTTTGTTATTTGTTTTCTTTCGCGGTATCTTGGCCATTAAAAGTCCTTGCCTATCAAGCTTGTGTCCTTAGTACTCTTCTTTATGGCAGTGAAACCTGGACAACTTACTCACACCAAGAGAAACGTTTAAACAGCTTTCATATGCGGTGTCTGCGAAGAATTCTTGGTATTAAGTGGCAAGACAAAATCACAAATACTGAAGTATTGGAAAGATCAGGTTGTGTGACGGTTTATTCCATGCTCAGTCTTTGTAGATTTAGGTGGATAGGACATGTTAGGAGGATGGATGATGGTAGAATACCAAAGAACATCTTTTTGGTGAATTACAGATGGGTAAGAGATCTCAGGGTCGGCCTCTACTACGATACAAAGATGTGTGTAAGCGGGACATGATTGATACAGGCATTGATAATGCACATTGGGAGCAAGTCGCCGCTGAACGTGTTGCATGGAGGGCAAATATTAGAAATGGAATAAAGACAAAGAGAAAATTATTGCAGATAAGTCACACACGGAACGTGTGAGACGTAAGGTGGTGCATGATGGTGGAAATAACCATTTACAGCGCGAATTGGCCTTACCAGTCACATTCGCTACCGCCATGGGTAAAAGTAATTATGCCTTTTTGAAGCACAAACTATCGCCTGTCAAGACGGCAAGGTGCCAATGAATGATCTTGGCCATTCCAGAGATAGGAGAATGAAAATTTATATAATAATACTTGTTCATTTGGTTGAGTAGCATGATTGGTGAAAACCTACTTTTAGTTTCGCACTTAATCGTGCTTTTCAGTCAGTTAATTAGATGGTGTGCTATGGAAGATGTATGTGTCTCCTGGTTGGTAGGTTCAGAAGCGTTCAAGAACTTTTCTTTGTTAGTTATCCAATCAGTTCAGGAATATGTTCTGCTGTTCTGTTTTCAAGAATTGAACGTGATCGTTGGGATTAATGCGGTCGGGCTTAAACTTCCTGTGCTGTGAAGGCGAAGTTGCTAGTTTAATCCCTATACATGTCGATTGGATTTCAACATTGACTTTTCATTCATAAAGCAATGGCAATCTATTGAACGTAAAATTGCACAGAATATCAACTGGGGTTGGGTTGGGATTTATTCACTTCTGTTTTCTAACTACCTTTCCATTTGTTTAAGTGAATAGACTGTCCATAGACTGTCCATGCTGATACTGATATACGCAATAATATTTGGCGAACTCTGCAACTGATGAACAGATGACAGACATCCCAACCTCTCAGACACGCATTCACTCACAATTATGATGATGATGATGATGATGATGATGATGATGATGATGATGATGATGATGATGATGATGATGATGATGATGATGATGATGATGATGATGATGATGATGATGATGATGATGGTGATGATGATGACGATGGTTGTGATTATGATCATGATGACGATGGTGGTGGTTATGATGATAATGATGATGTCGTTACGTCCATAACTTTTGTTCTCTTAACAACCTAGAAACACCCGCAAGACGAGCTCCCAAGTGCATCCTGCTTGGTTTCGGCAAATGTGGCACATCAGCATTACTGGAGTTTCTGGAACTTCACCCCAAGCTGGTGTCCCTAGATTGGGAGCCTGACTACTTCTGTGATAGAATGTACCCCAAATATGACCTCCAGTGGTACGTATGACTACTTCTGTGATAGGGTTTACCCCAAATATGACCTCCAGTGGTACGTATGACTACTTCTGTGATAGGATGTACCCCAAATATGACCTCCAGTGGTATGCATGGCTACTTGTGTGATAGGATGTACAGTACACATGACCTTCAGTACAAAGAATATCTCATTCTGTGATATGATACACCCTAAATACGACCTACAGTGGCATGTTTTTTTTTACTTCTGTGATATTTTATACCCTAAGTATGACCTTCAGTTATCTGTATGCCTGCTTCTGTTATAGGTGATAACCTTTAGAAAACCCCTTAGATGACATGCATGGCTACTTTTGTGATAGAATGTATCCCAAATATGCTTATAGGTTGAATGTAATCGTATTGCTTTGATATAATGTTTTCTTCTTTCACATTTCATCCCCATTGCGACTGGTAGGCAAGCATACTATTCACTGGGATACCAAACTTTCTGTGAACGCACGTGCATTCGAACTTTACTTTTCTGCTCTCCCATAGTTGGTGATTTTTGTTAGGTTGTATTTCTGACCGAACACCGCTCCTTAGCGGTATATTTATGAACATATCAGTTCCGGTTGCTTGCGTGTGTTGTCTCTATGTCATCGATTGGATGTCAGATATGGGGATGCTCGTAAACAACATAACGGTTATGATTGCTTGAAGGGATGGCAGCTGACGATGGCAGATGCAAAGTTCTGTTTTAATCATCATCTTCCATTGGGACAAATGCGCTAAATCAGCACACTCCATGCTCTGCTGTCCTTTGCTATCCCAAACAGCCCAGTCAAGATCCTCCACATATTATTTATTTCTGTCCGCACTTCCCTTCTTCGCGTGTTTTAGGTCATCATTAGGTCATGTGGAGGGGTTGTGTGTGGGGGATGTGTATGGGGTGATGTGTTAATGTGTGAAGGGATGTGTAGTCGGTGGTGGATGTATATGTGTGTGAGGGATATGTGTGTATGTGTGTGTGGGGGTGGGATATTTGAGAGGATAGTTGGAAGTATGTGGGTGGGAGGGGATGTGTGTAGGGAGTGTGTCTTTGCATGGGTGAATGGGTGTGTAGGAGTTTGTGTGGGCTGGGGCATGGGTGTGTAATGGGTGTGGGGGATGAGTGTGGGGGTGTCTGTGAATGGGATATGTCTGTGTGGGTGAGAGTTTATGAGTGTGGATGGGGTAAATGTGAGTGGGTGGAGGATGTATGTGTGGGTGGTGAGGATGTTTGTAGGTGGAGGATGTGTGAGTGGGTGGGGAGATGTGTGAGCGGGGATGTGTATGGGGAATGTATGTGGGGGATGTGTGTGTGGGGGGGGGGGGGGAATGTGTGGGAGGGGAGATGTGTGAGAGGTGGGGGAGATGTGGGTTGTGCAGGTGATTGAAGGAGGTATACGAGGATGGGGGATGTGTGTTTGGCTGAGTGGTTGGGGTGTGTGTGGATGGGAGGGTAGATGAGAGATGCATGTGTTGATTGGCGCGTGGGTGATGTGTGGGTGTGAGTGATTGATGGATGAGTACGTGAGTGGGTGGATGTGTGTGAGAGATGAGTGTATGGGTGGGGGAGGTATGTAGTTGTGAGAAGATGTGTGTGAGCGGCGGATGTGTGTAGGTGGGGTATATGTGGGTGGCGGGGTGTGTGTGGGTAGGAGTAGTGTGTTTTTGGGTTATGGGTGGGGGATATGTGTGGGCAGGTGGGGAGATGTGTTTATGGGTGGGGCTGTGAGTATATGTGGGGATGTGTAGTTGAGAGGTGCCGAATATTGGGTGGGTGAGTGGGTGTAGGTTAGCTGATGTGTGTGTGGGTAGGTGGGGAAAATTGTGAGAGTGCGGGATATGTGTGTGGATAGGTGCGGGATGTGTGGGTTGGCGGGGGTATGTGTGTGTGTGGTTTCTTCTTCTTCTTCTTCTTCTTCTTCTTCTTCTTCTTCTTCTTCTTCTTCTTCTTCTTCTTCTTCTTCTTCTTCTTCTTCTTCTTCTTCTTCTTCTTCTTCTTCTTCTTCTTCTTCTTCTTCTTCTTCTTCTTCTTCTTCTTCTTCTTCTTCTTCTTCTTCTTCTCCTTCTTCTCCTTCTCCTCCTCCTCCTCTTCCTTCTTCTTCTTCTTCTTCTTCTTCTTCTTCTTCTTCTTCTTCTTCTTCTTCTTCTTCTTCTTCTTCTTCTTCTTCTTCTTCTTCGGGAAATGTGTGTGGGTGGGGGATCAGTGGGTGTGTGGCGGCGTGTATGTTCGCCTGGTCTGTGTGAGTGCGCGGAGGTATGTGTGGGTGGATGGGGGAGGTTTGGTGGGTGGGGGATGTGTTGGTGGCTGCGGGGTATGAGGGTGGATGGGGGATGTGTCTCGCAACATTGCAATATGCACTGTTTATGTTTACAACTTTCATTTGATAATGTTTTTTTTTTCTCATGTGAATGTATCATGCGTAATATGCATTGTTTATGCTTACAAAATCCATTTCACAATGTTTTTTCACCCTGTGTTAATGTAACATGCACATTTGATGAATGAAAGATGAGTGATTGAAAGCGCCGAATGTAAGACGGGCCTGCGTGCCCAATTTGTTACCCTTTTAAAATAAAGTTTGTTCGTTCGTTCGTTCGTTCATCCTCTATTTATTTTGACCTGTGGCTTTCAGGAAAAGGCCTTTCTAGTTGTAATAGTCTCGGGTTTTCCCGATGTGTGTCCTATCCAGCAGCAGTGTCGTTGCCTCACCTCTTGGTTCACTGGTGTTTGTCTAGTTCTCTCCACGAGCTCTACATTGGAGATTCTTCCATAACATTTCAGTCCTTTTATTTTGTGGTTTATTTGTAATCATTGCTGTCGTTCTTCACGTGTCTGATCCAGTAGTGTGAGCTGATGTTCCCAAAATATAACCCTAGATGTATGCATTCCTACTTCTGTGATAAAAAATAAAGTTAGTTGCATATCTTTTACAGAACGTTGCATTCAACCCAAACATTTTTTGACTGTTTGCGACTTCTTGGCATGTTTATGTAATTAGCTATTGCTTTTTTAACTACAGGCACTCATGCCATTATATGAAATCCAAAAAAAAAAAAAAAAAAACTAAATGCTGCCACATCTTCTGCAGATGTGTTTCAAACGCGGTATGGGTGTGGGGTGGGGGGGGGGGGGTTACGAATTGCGTTCGTAACCCCTTTGTCACTGAGTCGATACTGTGATAAAATGTACCCAGTATATAATACTGGCTAGTTAGTTAGTAAGTCAGTTGGTTAATCTGTTATTAAATTAGTTAATTAGTTAGTTAAGGTCGTTAGTTAGTTAGTTAGTTAGTTAGTTAGTTAGTTAGTTAGTTAGTTAGTTAAGGTAGTTCGTTAGTTAGTTAGTTAGTTAGTTAGTTAGTTCGTTCGTTAGTTAGTTAGTTAGTTAGTTAGTTAGTTAGTTAGTTAGTTAGTTAGTTAGTTAGTTAGTTAGTTAGTTAAGGTAGTTCGTTAATTAGTTAGTTAGTTAAGGTCGTTAGTTAGTTAGTTAGTTAGTTAGTTAGTTAGTTAGTTAGTTAGTTAGTTAGTTAGTTAGTTAGTTAGTTAGTTAGTTAATGTAGTTCGTTAGTTAGTTAGTTAAGGTAGTTCGTTAATTAGTTACTTATTTAGTTAGTTAGTTAGTTAGTTAGATAGTTAGTTAGTTAGTTAGTTAGTTAGATAGTTAGTTAGTTAGTTAGTTAAGGTAATTCGTCAGTTAGTTAGTTAGTTAGTTAGTTAGTTAGTTAGTTAGTTAGTTAGTTAGTTAGTTAAATAGTTAGTTAGTTAGTTAGTTAGTTAAATAGTTACGATAGTTCGTTAGTTAGTTAGTTAGTTAGTTAGTTAGTTAGTTAGTTAGTTAGTTAGTTAGTTAGTTAGTTAGTTAGTTAGTTAAGGTAGTTCGTTAGTTAGTTAATTAGTTCGTTAGTTAGTTAGTTAGTTAGTTAATTAGTTAGTTAGTTAGTTAGTTAGTTAGTTAGTTCGTTCGTTCGTTAGTTAGTTAGTTAGTTAGTTGGTTGGTTAGTTAGCTAAGGTAGTTAGTTAGTCAGTTAGTTAGTTTAGTTAATTAGTTAGTTAGTTATTTAGTTAGTTAGTGAGTTAATGTAGTTAGTTAGTTAGTTAGTTAGTTAGTTAGTTAGTTAGTTAGTTAGTTAGTTAGTTAGTTAGTTAGTTAGTTAGTTAGTTAGTTAGTTGCTTGCTTGTGTTCGTTGGCTTGAGCTCCAACGCAAAGTCCTGTATGTCGGATGAAGGCATCCTATTGTCCAACATCAGTGTGATGTCATACAGGACCTGAGGTTTGCGTGAGTATCCGTTGTCCCATGTCTGGCTTATTGGTGTGCAGATTATGGTTCCTCGCCATACGGGCAGACACTCTCCGACTTCGGAGGAATCGGCGATCCTATTGACTTCAGCCAGGACCCCGAAAGGACCTGTTGCCCAGGACGCTCGGCGAGGACGCATCAATAGGTCTTGGCCGGTATATAACCCGGCCCTGGTGCCTTGGAAACACCTCTGCGTCCCAGTTCGTTAGTTAGTTAGTTAGTTAGTTAGTTAGTTAGTTAGTTAGTTAGTTAGTTAATTAGTTAGTTAGTTAGTTAGTTAGTTAGTTAGTTAAGGTGATTTTTTAATTAGTTAGTTAGTTAGTTAGTTAGTTAGTTAGTTAGTTAGTTAGTTAGTTAGTTAGTTAGTTAGGTAGTTAGTTAGTTAGTTAGTTAGTTAAGGTAGTTAGTTAGTCAGTTAGTTAGTTAGTTATTTAGTTAGTTAGTTATTTAGTTAGTTAGTTAGTTAGTTAGTTAGTTAGTTAGTTAGCTAGTTAGTTAGTTAGTTTGTTAGTTTGTTTGTTAGTTAGTTAGTTAGTTCTCTACATAATCTCCACATTGGTAATTATGTAATGCTATTTTATTCTTTCTATTTTTGTGTAGACACCAATTGGTGAATGTTTGTAATTCATTTGTAATCGCTTTTTTTCCTCTGTGCGTCTGATCCATACATACCATTCTCAAATGCCACCTTTGTATATATTCCAGGTATGTGAAAAAGATGCCACTTTCCTTCTCCGACCAGATCACCATAGAAAAGTCCCCATGCTACATCATTGAGCACGACTCCCATCTCAGAATGCATGCCTGGAACAGCTCGCTTAAGGTACCAGTGCTCTTTAACTGCGATAGTCGAAGTGGGACATGAAGAGCATGGTAGGGTTGCTCCTTCGGGCATAGTGTAGTTTACAATGACACATCACAACGATATTGCACAATCATATACTCTCACACTTCGCCGGGTAGCAGGGTAGGGGTATCCCCTATCAAAGGAGAAGTAAGGCGCCTCCTTCCCTCCGCTAGCCTACGGGACACCCTTGGGCAATGTGGAGTACCCGTTTAGCCCCCCGATCAGGGTTACGCTCCCGGGTAGATGGAACCCGTTAGCTTTGGACAGCAATCCATCTAGGAGACGGAAAACTCCAAATATAAACCCCCAAGTTCAAGGTGGACCAGCGTGCTGAGGAACTGGATGGCCTTGGGTTAACTGGTCGTGAACGTTGGACGTCTGACAGGTGTGCAGGGCGGCACCAGGCGTATGGACTCCTGTGGGACATCCCCTGCCTCTTCCCTAGCAAGCAGGCAATGCTAGGGTGACCGTTTATTTCCTGCAATATCCAAACTTTGCCTATGGATTTATTTAAACATGGGAGTCGTCGCCGGAGCTACGGAGCACGTGCTCTGCGCTTGACACATCCCTCAGAGGCTAGCGAAGAGAGAGCGAGGAGGAGAAGACGAGGAAATGGTGTGAGACGACGGCATAGAAATAAGAGGGCAGGCGCCAGGAGAACAAGATGAAAAGTGGAGAGACTAGGTTTCAACCATGTAAGAGTGGGATACTGGAATTGTCGCAGTGCCAGACAGAGAGGTCCTGTATTGGAGAGACTAATATATGATTTTGACGTCCTCATGCTCCAGGAGCTAAATACAGACAAATACTATTGCCCTGGGTACGCCAGTTATATAAACACTACTGGGCAGAAGAGACATGGACAAGGTCTGCTGGTGAAGGAAGGAGTGAAGCATGTGGTACTCGACTTGAGCCAGTGGAATCACAGTGCAAGAGAGGTCCAGGGTATACAAATGGAGATTGGTGGCTTAAGTTGGAACATCATAAATGTATATGCCACAGTGGACTGTTTTGTCAGAAAGGAACATTGGGACTGGCTTAAGTAACTGGAGGAATTACCAGGTTATAGGCTACTCATATGTGGAGACTTCAATGCAAGGAACAGAGATTGGGATAGTAGTGGAGAAAACCGACAGGGAATTGCCCTTGCAGATGCCATGGTGGACTCCGATGTGGTCTGCATAAATGATGGTAGGCCGACAATAATGGCAATGAGGCCTGGCGATGCAGACACAGCTATTGACTTGGCACTTGTCTCCCAGTCATCAGCCCTTGATGTAAAGTGGAATGTTTTGAATGACCATGGGAGTGATCACATGCCATGCTCAGTCCTGATCTCTAAACCCAGGAAAGTTAAAGCTGGGAGAGCGCGCAAGACCTTCCGGTATGAGTGGACCGATTGCCTTCTTGGACGCCTCAGGCAAGGGGCATGCAACAGGACTGTTAAAACTCCCTTTTTGCAGCCCCCATGGTGGACCCCAGAAGTAGACCATGCTTGGAAAGCAAAGAGAGCTGCAGTGAAGCAGCTAAAGAAAGTGCGACAGACACTACGAAGCTCACGAGAGGAAGTGGACACAGCGGAAAATGTCAAGAAAGACAAGGTGGAGGATTTCAAGCGCTGTGCTGCAGAGGCCAAAAAGGCAAAATGGGAATGTTTCATGAAGGAGATTGGAGAGGATAAAACACTGCAAAAATTCTGGAAACTGCACAGGCACATGCAGAGAAAAGATCGGCCAATGACAGTGGGAACAATCTATAGAGATGATGGTGTGCGCGTGACAACAGACAAAGAGAAAGGGGAGGCGTTTCTCCAGAGATTTTTAGAGCAGACCAATCATAATGATGCGGACACCAGGGATGCAGTTAGAGAGGAGCTATCTGGCACCACGAAGAATATGCAGTATGAAGACATCATACGGGTGGATGATGTTAAACACATTTTGAAAAAGGCAAAAGACACGGCACCAGGGCCCGATGGGGTCAGGTATGGCCACATGAAGGGTTTGAGCGAAGCAGACCTGGAGAAGATGACCGACTGCTTTAACCAGAGCATTAGGACAGCATCAGTACCGCAGGATTGGGTGCACAGCTATCTCATCCCTCTCCCAAAACCATTCAAGGATCAGTCAAAGCTTAGCGGCTTTAGGATCATCACCCTTCAAAATACATTTGGGAAGGTTCTAGAGAAGATAGTCGCTGTCAAGCTGCAAGGGTTTTTGGAAAGCGGGAAGCTTCTTCCAAGAGGCCTGGGGAGCTACAGGCCAGGAAAAGATACCTGGTCAAATGCAGCCACTTTTGCCTTTGATGTTTATGAGGGGTTCCAGAGTAGACAGGAAACGATGGCGGTAGCGCTTGATCTCGAGGATGCGTACAATTGAGTTCGATATGATATTTTGATGACCGCACTGATGGAGAAGGGGGTCAATCCTTGGTTGGTGAAGTGGATAGCAGCCGTCCTGCACTCTCGTCAGGTTGCTCTCCGTCTGGGCGCATGGACCTCAGAGCCACATATGTTAACCCCGGGGCTGCCACAGGGATCTGCAGTCTCATCGGTGCTCTTTAATGTGTATACGAGCAAGATTACAAACCTAGAAGCACCAGGGGTTGCAAGAATGCAGATGATATTCTTGCATATAGGCAGGGGAGAGGTAGGGAGCAAACAGCCCAGGAGCTACAGGCGACAGTGGACAAAGTGATTGACTGGTGCACTGAAATGAGTGCTGTCATCCACCCGGAAAAGGCGGTTGTTTTGTGGTGCTCTCTGGACAACAGGATTGTGAGAGCTGATGTCCCAAGCCTCGCGATAGATGGTAGAAATGTCAGCAGAGAGAACAAACTGAAGTATATGGGGATCACAGTTGACAGGAGCCTATCCTTCAAGGACCATGTGGAGACGGTTGTGACAAGATCTCAAAAGGGACTCAGTGCACTTAAAACTATCGCTGCAATGGACACAGAGCAGAGAATGCTTTTCACACTATACCAGCACTTGATCCTCTCAGTAATTGATTATGGATTAGGACTGCTCACTGTCTCAGAGATTCAGCTGGTGAAGTTAGAGCGCATACAGAACGAAGCTATGCGGGTCATTCTGGGATGCACTAGATACACCCCAGTAGTGTGTATGTGTTACATCCTTGGTCTGCCGACTGTTGCTGGTAGGCTCAAGGTGATGCAGGCGAAGGCATACCTCAGAGTAGCTGCAGACACAGACCACCCACTGCATGAGGCGCTGGACGCAGTTAAGGGTCAGCGACTGATAAGAGGGAAATCATGGATGGCTCAGGCGGAGGATACGATCAGACAGGTGTGCTCCTTGGAGAACATTAGGCGTGGAGAGGAGTGGGTCAGAGTG
The DNA here is from genome assembly GCA_963921405.1 of Cepaea hortensis. NCBI lineage: Eukaryota > Metazoa > Mollusca > Gastropoda > Stylommatophora > Helicidae > Cepaea > Cepaea hortensis. The sequence goes on along the minus strand of OY992876.1, from coordinate 493,169,564 downwards.
CCAGCGGAGCAGTCAGACTTGTGCAGAGTTATAATCACATTAAGCCGGGAGTGCAGGGAATGCCCAGCAGGGGCCACGGAAGTGGAAATCCAGCAACTAATTCAGGACAATGCTCACTCGAGTGATGTGATTATCTACACAGATGATTCGGTGTCAAGAGGTGAGAGAAGTGGCTGGGGGTTCATAGCCAAAGCTAATGGTCGATGTTTGGGGCAGGAGAGCCTGGCATATGATACCACAACATCCAGCTTAAGAATGGAAGTGGAGGCAGTCACTGCGGCTCTCCGCTGGATGGAGAATACGACACACACACACATCTTGATTGTAACTGACTCAGAAAGCATGCTGACGAGGGTGAGGACGGGCAGACTTCGTGCGGAGTGGCTTGCTTCGCTTCGGAGGTCACGGGTGACAAGCATCGCCTGGATCTTTTCTCCGGGGCATGCCGGTGTGCTGGGAAATGAACAGGCGGACAGATTGGCTGGCTCTGCAGAACTTGGTGGAGTATTGATACATGACAAGGCAGACGTGGTTGCGGCCTTGTGGGACCACGTGCACACCTCGGAGGAGCAAATGGATTACCATGGTCTGGCAAGAATGATACAACGAGGAGTTACGAAGGGATCTGGCCGACGCTCAACGCTCAGAGGAAAGGCGAGACGGACTTATAATCAGATTGCTACTGGTACTATTAGTGTTGGAACTCTTCGCTGGCTGCTGAGGTTGGGGACGGAGCACTTATGGGAATGCCCCGAATGCTGTGATGTCGATTCCTAAATTAATCAATCAATCAATCAATACTCTCACACTTGACTAATTGTTAGCTATAGTAAGGAAATCGATGTAATAATAAAATATCCTTATTATTCTGGATATATGACTTATTATCTGTTGGTTCTTCTGTTGAATGAAGTAGAATAACTAAAAACCTTGAGTATGAAACATTATGATATTAGCCCTTTAAAACATTACTGGACGTCATTAAGACAGGGAAATAGCACACACAAAACATCACTTGACGTCATGAAGATAGGACAACACCACACACAAAACATAGATCCAACATAGGGTACTTTATCCGGTTAAGCTTGTGAAGGGTCCATGTACATCCTCTTTGAAGAAGTGTCACGAAGGTTGCTGGCGACGTTGAGGTCTCCAGCTAAAACGATAACAGTGACTGTATTTAAAATGTCTCTCTTTGCTACGCCTTCTGGACTGGCACCGGGCTCACAGAGGTAATTGTTCACAAACTGGATTTTTACCCAGTGTTGGGAGGACATCGTTTTGGCCTGATATGTCCTTAATCTTAAATAAACGCCTAGTGAAGGCCTGAGTCAAAGATCTGTTGATTTCACACAGATAAAACACTTGAACGGTCCTCACAAGATCACGCTTGATTTGTCTGTGGTAACACCACTGTCTGTTGAGGCCACTGGGGCAACTATTTCAAGACGAATCACAGCATTTGATACTGAACATCTACCTGAATATATGCCAGCTTCTACCTCTATACGCACCAACTTTCATCTCTATAGGCACCAACTTTTGTCTGTATGCGCACCAACTTCTTTATCTATAGTCTATACGAACCAACTTCTGCCTCTATGCGCACCTATACTTGTGAATGTATTTATGTGCTATCATTACGGAACCTGTCATTCGTTTGTCCACAGATTATGGTCATCATAAGGGACCCAATCACTCGTCTCCTGTCCGAATATGGACATTACTATGCCACAGAGACATACTGGGGTCGGCCGGCCGTGTCTTTTGAAGATCGAGTGTACAACGCAAGGACTCAAGAGTTCCGTGAGTCGCAGGTTCTCAAAGTGGGTGACTACAACCCACACTTTGAGCACCTTCTAAAGGTGTTTCCGCGTGATCAGGTACTATCGCTGTCTGTTTATATGTCTGTCTGATCATTCCCCTGTCTATCTATTTGTCTATGTGTTCACACCCTGCTTATTTATACCGCTGCAACTCATACTGTATTCATTACAGACTCACGGAGTATGCTTAGGAAGGTGGCATGTTTCGTGTGGAATGTCTTGCCTCGCTTCAGAGATCACAGGATGTGAGAATTGCATGGGTTGTCTATCCTGTTCATGCGCGAGTGCGGGGGGAAAGAACAGGCTGATAGATTGGCAGGGAATGCACTTCTCAGTGGTAGATAACCTATGGACAACTGAGAGGGGGTCGGATGCCTGTGGGACCAGGCGGAGAAAGCATGGAAACAGACTGAGAACCCGTATGTGGAGATGATGATAGGGCGAGAGATCAGCAGGGGCTCTGGACGAATCTCAAAACTGAGTGAGGAGACCAGGAGAACGTTCAATCAGATGGCAGCCGGAACCATTAGCAGTATGACTCTTCGCTGACCGTTGAACGACGGAAGGCGCGCTTGTGGGAATGTCACTAGTGCAGTGATGTCTGTCCGCCTATTAAACTGTTTGTTCGTCCATCCGTCGATTTATCTGCCTTTCTGTCACTCCTCGCTGTTTGTTGAAGATGAGGACGAAGCGCGTATTGAAATGTCCCGTTTGCTGTTATGTCGGTATCTTGACACAACTAGCCTCAACTCAGATTACCTACCTACCCACTTAATTACCTACCAATCTATTTACACGTCTATCAACCTACTTACCATCTTACCAACCTACCTATCTACCTAGCTACTACATATTTACATTCCTACCTAGCAAGTCAATTACTTACCATCATATTACTGACTGACTTATTTATTTGCGTATCTGTTTACATACGTTTTCTCTTCTTTATCTAGGTAGATAATCGTGTAGATATGTGTGTATGTATGTAGATTGAATGCTAGCTATATGGGTATGCATATAAATAGCAATGGTATGTAGGTAGATAGTTAGCTATATGGGTATGCGCGCAAACAGGTATGGTATGTAGTTAGATAATTATTGTGAAAGACAGGTAGGTATCATCATCTAGTGCCTTGCCGGCTGGTGTGGGCGATCATGCCTCTCCACAAATTGTGATCTCCAACAACAGGATAAACTGTGTTGACTCCCTTCAGTAACATTACACAAGACTGCCAATATTTTCTCACGCTGTCTTTTTCTATCTCTCTTTCCGCAAATATTTCTCGTTGTCACAATTTGTTCTAGTTTGTTTCTTCTCATGGTATGATCTTTCTGATGTTTGTGATAAGTTGTTTTGCGACTTGGCTTGCCTCATTATGTCTACATATGAAAACCTGAAAAGTGTGATAGAAATTACAATACAATTAGCATTGTCTTGTAACCTGTCAGTATTGTTGTTAAAGATATCGAGAGTGTTAATGTGTGACATCACGGTTTTAGAACTTCTTCTGTGAAGAGGTACAACAGGTGATGTATGAGTGGTTACATACGCGACCAAGATAATTTTTTTTTCTGCAGGAATCCAAGCACTTTTTCAGCGCTAGATGACTTGCATTGAAAGCAGTGGTGACTTGACTACATCGAAGAACTGTACCTTTTTGCCTTTTTTCTTTACATTTTCAGAATATATTCACCAACCCCCCCCCCCCTCCCCCCCGAACATGAACCCCCTCTTAATATTGTTGTTAAAGTTTGTTAAAGTTTGTTCGTTCGTTCGTTCGTTCGTTGTTGTCATTATTATTATTATTATTATTATTATTATTATTATTATTATTATTATACTACTACTACTACTACTACTACTACTACTACTACTACTACTACTACTACTACTACTACTACTACTACTACTACTACTACTACTACTACTACTACTACTACTACTACTACTAATACTATTACTCTTCCATTCAGTTTCCATTGCTTGAGTGGTTGTCATATGATGCTAAAATATAGAAAAGCTCAAAGTTATTTATAATTTCATTGTTGGTATTATCTGTTGTGAGCTTGCTACATGTTGTATATTTCTATTATCATTATTAATATTGTTATTGTGTCAGGTCTTAGTCAGATATGACTGAGCTACCGTATAACAGTAGACGGTACTACCTGCTTAATGTTAGCGCCGAACGTTGGGCGGCGCTTACCAAAGCCGACACCCCACATTGTGCCAACGGCTTCGGGCGGAAGAGCACAATTGGGAGGGTACAAGCCTTACCCTGGTGCGAGGAAATGCAACCTAAAGACAAAGTGTCATGGCAGGGCAGACCAGGCCCTAAGCCTTGGTTGGCGGCTGGTCTAGGATCGAAGCTCCGACAGGCGGACAGTTAGAGCATTGCATTGCTGATCCGGCAGCTTCTGCATCTTGTCTTGTTCCAGATGTAGAGGTGTTACCTTTCCTCTGGATTGAACTAGGCAGGCCGAGAGAGGGATCATGCTGCATGGGCAACACATGATCTCTATATTTTAGCCCAGGCTTTATGCTATGGAGAGGCAATAACTCCATCCCTTACAAACTATCGTCTGTCAAGACGGCAAGGTGCCAATGAATGACTAATACTATTACAATTCTATTATTATCATTAATACTATACCTACTACTACTACTACTACTACTACTACTACTACTACTACTACTACTACTACTACTACTACTACTACTACTACTACTACTACTACTACTACTACTACTACTACTAATACTACTACTACTACTACTACTACTAATACTACTACTAATACTACTACTACTACTACTACTACTACTACTACTACTTCTACTACTACTACTACTACTACTGCTGCTGCTGCTGCTGCTGCTGCTGCTGCTACTACTACTACTACTACTACTACTACTACTATTCTATTATTATCATTAATACTATAACTTCTTCTACTACTACTACTACTACTACTACTACTACTACTACTACTACTACTACTACTACTACTACTACTACTACTACTACTACTACTGCTGCTGCTGCTGCTGCTGCTGCTGCTGCTGCTGCTACTACTACTACTACTACTACTATTACTATTCTATTATTATCATTAATACTACTACTATAGTGTGTGTTTTTTTGTTGCCTCAATATAACATTGAATATCTCAGTAACCAACTGATGGAAAATAATGAGATTTAGTATATAAACTTATCATTATGTCCACCCAACAAAAAAAATTTTGTTCTGGAGATTTTACAGCAGATTTCAAAGTTAGTTTATATGCGGTATATTAATTATGACTTAGAGATTACGTCCATGATTTTAACAGTATTACAGCTTCCCAAGACACGTAACCGCATTTTTTTAAATTTTCACGTGATTTCCGTTTTGAAACAAACAGCGCGAAGATTCAGAGGTGTCTCCAAATGGGGGTTC